>JARJCX010000352.1:0-120797 GCA_029282285.1 Mycena rebaudengoi
GATATAGTATTCATTAACGGCACCGCACGCTTTGGCTCTGAAAGTGGAAATTGCACATCATTCCCAAGGAGCAAGAGAAACGGTAATTGATTACATGCTCTGCTCCAGACAGCTCTATGACAATATCCGCCCTTCAAGGTGTTACCCCGAGAGGGGAAACAAGATCATGCCGCACTGGTTACCGAAATAATGATGGAAATCCCGCTGAATCCTGCTCCAGTAGCATCGAGCGAAACGGCACAAAAGTGACGTGATATTTCCTGAAGCAACTGAACTGGACAGACTCCTAATTCAAACCCTGGAATCCGGAAAGGACGAGGCAAAGAAAACACTTTCCCTGTTCGGTTCCGTTCACATTGTCACCGACCCGTTAAAAGTGGTCGCCCACGGTAGCTGCACCAATGCGGGTAAACACTCCGCCGCGGCAGGAGCAGGGACTTACTGGGGATTAAATTCCAAACATAATCGATCGACACGAGTATGGGGATCTCAAACAAACGCGCGTGCTGAAATTGTGTCAATAATAGACGCACTGCAAGCACCACCGAATCGCTCACTCGAGATCTCTACTCGGTCAGAGTACGTAATTCGGTCCGCTAAATATTATGCGTTTAAAAATGAAGCGTGCGGTTGGAGATGTAAAAATGCAGACCTACTAAAAATAATGACCAACTTAATCAAGGAACGCTCAGCACCGGTTCACTTTGTCCACATCAAAAAACTCGCCATAAACGGCCATTTGGAAGCTACGAAGAGACTTGCGAAAATGGCGACTCTGTTACCGCGTGCCTACAATTCTCCCTCTTTCTCAAATCCAGCCCCTCTGTCGAACGCGGCCATACTGAATGTTGTAAAAGTGACCACCGACGTCTTAAATGACTCAGTGCAAGACGCACCTCGGCCGAGAAAGGAATACCCAGATAAGCACCGCGGAAGAGATAAATGGGGTGCTATGCGAGATGCGAATCGAGAAAAACTCATCAATCCAATGTCACACGCCGCTTTCTGGACAGATATTGGACGGTTGGCAGATCCGAAACCTGCCCCCATCGCCGTAAGTGCGGAAGACCTAAAGGGGATCTTTGAGAAGCGCTTGAACCCTGCTACAGTCTTGCCCAGTGCGTTTGATCAAGTGCAGCACAAAATTAACCAGACATTGGCGTCGATGATCCCAGAGGAAACAGAGGATACCACCCCCGAGAGATTCTTCTCATCAGAATGGTGTGAAGATGATGGAGCCTGGGTGAAAGAACACCTACGAAAACATTCACTGCGAGCTCATCGGGAGAAGATGCGACCACTTACGCGGATGTTGTGGAAATACCCAACGAGGACCTTGTGTATCTATGCAATGAATGTGTAAAACGAGGAGACAGTCCCTCACTATGGCTGAGAACGGTGATTATTGGCCTACTGAAACGAGGAAAACCCGGATGGAACCCCGACAGCTACAGAATCATCGCACTTGAAAGCTGCTTGCTGAAAGTCCTCACGTTACTTATCCATCGTCGTATCACACAATGGGCAGATGCAAGAGGATTGATCCCAGATTGGCAGAACGGCTTCAGAGCAAAATACCGCACTAACAACAATCCATTCGTCTTGAGATGCATTCGTGACTGGTCGCGCTCACGTCACGGTGGTGTGACCCTTTATGTTGCCGCAATTGATGCTACGAACGCGTTCCCTTCAACGGACCACTGCACCCTCTGGCTGAAACTCGCGAGAATGGGAATGGCAGGCCCTGTATCGGATTGGCTACGCAAAACATATTTACGGATGGGCTACTACGTCAGACACGGTGACTCCCAATCGGGCGACTTTAAGGCGTTGATTGGACTCCTAACTGGAGATCCTGCTTCCCCGGTGCTCTGGAACCTATTCATGGCAGACCTGGTGATGTTGCCGGACCCCGACGACGTACATCTCGACAATGTGCGAATGGCTATAATGGCTCAAGCTGACGACATCTTATTGATATCATTATCTGTCCGAGGCCTTCGTGCTAAGCTAAACACTCTCCAACGGTGGTGTGCTGCCAACTTCATTCTGATCAATATGTTGAAAACAGTGATTTTGATTTTTGGCACTGCACCCTACCCTCCGCCCGTGTTCAAACTTGGTGATCAAACTCTGACTATTACCGATGAAGAAAGATATGTCGGAGTGAATTTCCGCACGGACACTCAGAATATTCTCCAGGCACACTATAAAGCAAAAGCAGGTACCGCTCGGTACTGCGTGCATCGGATCATGGCCATTGAAGACTCCACGGGACGACTGACTCCAAAAGAACTGAAGATGCTATATCTAGCACGCGTGGATTGCCATCTTACACATGGATGCGAAATATCTCCGGATTGTGAAGATGTACACGTTAAACAGCTCTGCGACGTTCAGATCAATTTCCTCCGTCAAATCCTCAATGTCCACGGCCGATCCATGGTAGTACCACTATATACAGAAACGGGCATAGTTCCTCTCCGAATTCGGCGTTTTATCCTTGCACTTGGATACCTGCAGTACCTCCTTTCCCTCCCATCTTCGCAACTTTGCACGGCCGCACTGAACAGCTCCTTGAGCTAGCGGCCCGCAAAGAGAAGAAGTGTTGGGCCAGAGATCTGATCTTGGCATCATCCAAGCTGCATTCGCAGGCCCGCCCCCGACCTCGTGAATGCATCAACAGCTCTATTCTGGCATACGCGAATCTGTGGACGCTCTAATGTTGCAATGGTTACAAGGAGAAGTCGACTCATCGGACAAACTCTATCTGATTCAAGGCCGACGCGAGCCACAAAGGACAAGCCATTCTGCACCGCAAACTCTACGCTTACGGCACTACCTGTTCATGGTGAAGACACAGAAGCATCGGGAAGCACTGACTTCTCTTCTGATGTCCACTCATCTACTGCCGTTGAAGTTCTGCGATACAGAGATCATATGCATCCACAAATTGAGCGCTCTCGACTGTGTGGTAGGTTCTGCAAAACTGAAGTTGAAACTCCCGAGCATGCCCTGTTAGTCTGCAGTACATCTGCGGATGTTGTTGCACTCAGGACTGTCTTTTTGGAAAACCTCTTCGGCTATGCACCAAACTTATGCCTCTCATGGCCGAACTCGACGATGTCGAATTCTTCAAGGCTATGCTCTATGAACCACGCATCAATTGGGCTAGTGGGAAATTTGCATATGAAGTCCTTCAAGTGTTCTATGCGACACCGGTTTTTAGGATAGATGTTTGACAGGGACTGATTCTGTTCTATTACTTACGTGTTGTTGCTTCTGTGTATCGGCTAGGTTCTACAGCGGGCAGGGTAACTGACTCGTGAGCTCGGCTTAGAAGGTACATAGAAGTCAGGGACGAAAGTGTACATAGATCCTGTAACTAGTACACCGGGATACTTCCTGGCCCCGGCGTTCCTCAGCGGGACCGTGCCGTGTAATCCTACCTACCTACCTACCTACCACCTTTGAATATTTTTGTTGAATGAACGGATGCCTTTTGCAATTTTTTTAAGCGGGGCCATGGATAGATGTTCCGTGCATCTCCGCGGACAGTCCTTACTTTAACCGATGTCTAAAAGCGCTCGGACAAAATGTTGCCACCCAAACCTTCAATTGACCTGCTTATTTACTTCTCCGGATCCCTGATTCACACTCTGCCCGCTCTTCCCAGGGACGACTTTTTTTTCCACTCCGACACGTGTGTAATAAATACTGTCTATGACTCCAAAACTGCGCTTGGAGTCATTCGAACCGGTGGTAGACACCCTACGGTGTCCTAAAGTATACACCTCTGAAAATGTATATAAGATGTTTGAAAAGCCAGTTTGGGGTGCATGGCTTCCGTCAAAACCCCACTGTCTTCTCTTGGAAAGCCTCACATCACGAGGTTTCGGGGTTTTTTAACATGAACCTTACTGTCTTTACTGATTCCCGCTTCAAAATAGCAACATTTGAAGCTTCTCCCCTCGCCAGATCAAGATCCCGTCGCATATGCTGGAGAGCATACACGCGTCGAGATCCTCCGCATCGTGAATTCTGTCTCGGACAAAGGGACTTTTTGCCACCTTCTCACTTGCTTCCTGCGGTCATTACAGTTCAATCTCCAAAAAATATCCTTGCCACATGACTAAATTTGTAAAAATTTCAAGCCGGGTTCTATCGTTATCGCACTGATTTAAGCAAATGCTTCGCGATTTTTTGCATTTCTTTGGCTTTATTTCCATTGAGATTATCCCCTTCTCTCTCTCTCCCTCTTCCTACTCATTCTTCATTGTCTGATGACCCCTGTGCAGTCTCAGCAAGCGCCAGCTGTACTGCCTTCATACGCCTCGAGGATTTAATCCATTCCGGTCCAATCCATTTGTTCTCACTAGACCCGCCATTTCCGAGGCCGTGCAATCTGCCGCATCATTGGAAGCTGGGAAAAACAGGCCCGATTGGGCTACTAGAGGCAAAGACCCCCAATCCAGTGAATCTACAGCTCTCTTTGCATGACATGTAGCCGCAGTAACCGTACTGCAGCCACGTAGCACTTTTAATCCAGCATCCTGGTCTCGTTTCGGCATCTTCTACTTATTTTTTCACCTTTGGTCTCCCTACTCAGGTCTCAAATGCCAATAAGCTTTCAAGACTCTGGGTTGACTGGATTGTTGGCATTATCTATCTGCTTCGTGATGTCTGGATTTCGAACTCTTGCAACTGCTGTAAATTTATCTCTGATACATACTCACCGTAAAATCTTTATTTCGGGCCTGCTTTGGTCCCACATGTCTTGTTCATCATTGACATTCATATGAACCAAATTTACATCGTTCAAAAGAGAGCAGAATTTAGCGAGCCTATTAGAGCTGAATTAAAATCGTTTGAGCAGCTCAGAAGCCGATCGTTCCCGATCACCATCACCAGTTTCATGTTGCTCGTTGGCGCCAGGGTCGGCTTCCGAGGTGGATGCCAGTGTCGCGGCCGCCAGATCTGCCTTCTTCCTCCGCCCGAACGAAACGCCCCAGCTGCTCGCCAGATTGGCAGGCGTGTTACTGGCCGTGCTCGTCGGTTTCACCGGTCCCACGGTGGCAGTCGTCGCTGTGCTCGTGCTCGGGCTCTCAGATATCGAGGTAGGAGCGAGCGGCGACGTGCACGGGACATGGTACGAGGCTATGCCGCAGAGCATTCGACACGCCATCCGTCATTGACTCGTCTGGTGAGGGGGTCGAGGGGCTCCGGAAGGGGTTGGCCTCCCCAGAAGAGGGAGAAGACGATAGGAGAAGCGGGTCGGCCAACGCCGTGGTTGGTGGTGCCTTAGCCCCGGGTGAGCCTGATGAGGCGCTTCCCCAAGGCAGGTATGCGGCATACAGAGAAGCGGGAGGTGGCGGAGATGCGAGATGCTCTCGAGCCCGGTCGGAGCGGCGAGCTAAGAACCCGCACATGGTGGGGTGCAGACCCGATGTACTGAGATGGGGACGCAGGTGGAGGCGGCGAAATTGGGGGGGAGGGCGTCCTGTTTCGGGACGCGATAGGTTCTAGATGGGAATCTGGCGACACCTGGGCTAGGAGACGTGAGAGACGAGGGTCGGACCGGTGGGGAGGAACTGGATCTCGTCCGCGCAGGAAAGAGGTGTAGATTCGACGAGTGGTGGGTAGGCAGGAAAGAATCCTCCACTTCAGCCTCTGGGGGCCCAGGGGGAAGTGTAGGCGTGCTGTCGACGAGCGGAGATTGGGGCTCCTTGGAGACCTTTCGCGAAGAAACCTTTCGTTTATTCTGCTGGCTTGGCTGCGTCCAGTCTTCGATCTCGAGCATGTAGTATTTTACTCCATCTCCAAGCCTGTATGGGTTATTGGTCGGATCCTATCATCGTTAATTAATTAATGAACCGTTGCAAAGCACGGTGATTGGGAACTAACGTTATGATCAACAACCCGTTCCATTATCTAAGTGATCCTCGCCACAATCCACTCCCGTGTTTTGAGCTCCGCGAGATGCCCCGTCGCTTGGAGGAAATAATGCGGAAAAGAAACTGAATAAGGATAAACCTCGGACCCAGTGCGTGAGATAAGTGGTGCTAAACAAACTCACCATTGCCATTGAACGCCGCCCAGGGCTTCGATACCGAGTTCCGCATAGGACGAAAGAGCGCGAGATCCCCCTTGGCAAAATTTCGGAACGAGATCTTGCCTTTAGCGCGTTCGCGATACTCTTTACATTGCTTCTGCCATTTTCGGATTGTCGACCCCGTCTTGGTTATTGCCTCCAAGAAATGGTCGTGGTCAAACGCCCGAAGTGTCTCCAGGACGGGTCCGAAGGGTCGATGGGCGATGGCTCGTCGGGATGGCTGATGACGCTGTGGCGCATCGAGGACGAGAACGCAGATTCTGCCACCACCGAGCTCGACCGGAGTCCAGTGCCAGGATGTGAGGTCATGAGCTGCGCCGCGTTCAAAGCCTTGATGTGCGCGGTCCTGAACGGGAGGCCAACATTGAGGATCTGCGCAATTAACCGGCTGCTGTTCTCCAATCGGTCTGAATAGTCCGACTGCGACGCGCGCCCGGCCGGCAAGTCGTCGCGCAACACGCGCTCCGCACGACTCGCCTCCCGCAGCTCGCGCTCCACGCGCTTCAGCTCCTCGCGCAACCCCAGTGTGTCCGCGTTCGCGAGGTCCATCTCCGACCGCACCCCCTCGAGCTGCCGCGCGGTGTGCTCCTGGACCGCCTTGAGCTCGTGAAACTGGCGCTCCAGCACCGCGCGATCCCCGTTCGCCTCGGTGATATGGTCACGGATAATCCGATCGTACTCGGACGCCTGCGCGCGGAGCAAGCGGTCCTTCTCGCGGCTCGCCTCTTTGAGTGCATCGTCTACGCCCGCGCTCTCCGCCCGCGCAGCCTGGATCTGCACCTCCAGGTTCTCCCCGCGCGCGCGTGCCTCCTCGAGAATCCGGAGATTATTGGCCTGGTCCCCGAGCAGATGCGTGATCTTCAGTGAATTCCGCGCCTCGAGCGTCTTAACCTCGTCGAAATCGGCACGCAGGTGGCTGAGCTCCTGGCGCAAGGAGTCGGTGATCTTGCTCTGCTCGGTCGCATCGGCCAAGGCGGTAGCGAGCTGCCGGCGCTGGCTCTCAATGTCGCCGGATAGCTGAGAGTTGCGTTCCTCCATGAGCCGACGAGCGCTCAGCTCGCTGTCCAGATGGGACCGCACTTGCTCAAGCTCGCGCTCCAGTCTGTCGGCGCGCTCTCGCTCTGCAGTAACATTATGGTCCAGAGTTGAAGAGCAGCCTTAAAGATGGCAGCTATCCCTCGCAACATCACTTACATGTTTGATTACTTACTCACCCATGTTGTTGCTCCACACTACTTGGATTTACTTACTGTTACATGGCTGTTACTTCACTATCGCACTGGAAGAGGGGGGAAAGAAAAGTATCAATTGTGGAGATGGCTACCGGGGACAAGCTGCACGTAGTGTATCTAGACTAGGTAAGTGTTGCGAAAAGTCAAAGCATTTTGGCTTCCTTCCTGAATACACGCACTACGACGAGTGACCCACTCTTGGGAACGCAACTCAGCTGCTTTAAAAGCTCTCATCGAAAGTGCTGAGATTATCCCAATGCCATTGAAGCCTTCGATGTGCTTCAGTTGTGGCTTCAGAAGGCCAACAATTGTTCAAAACGGCCAGCCGGATAGCCCGCTGACGGCAGACCTACCTCAGTGCACTAACGGTCCTCGCCTAGTAGGTTGCCGTCAGAGCCTGATATTCATGTTCCATGGCTGTTGAGCAGAGCCATCCACAACCACTGCCCACAGCCACACACCGGGGGCAAGCACCGACGCACGTAGAAGCACCTCAGAACATAAACCTCATTCAGAATGCTGCCTACGAGCATTTTTCTTTTTCCAACATCGTTGGATGCTTGAAAAGAAAAATGCCATGCCCAAGATCGGCTGATTTCAGCTCCATCATTGGTTTATTCCTGGGTTTGAAGACATCTTGGATATCAGACCTTCTCCTTCACTTGCCGCTTCTCCACGACACTCGTTATTTTCTCATCCACGCCGATTGCCGCCATGTTCCTCGTGGTGAGAGGGCTCCTCGTTCCCATAATTAACCGTAGAGTCTTGGTCTTAGAGAATCCAGTTGTGAACGCCACGCCAGTCATCACATGCTTCACACGATCTTATCAGTGCTCGATGTTCTAACTCTACCCACAGTTCCCCATCCGGAACGTGCCTCCCACGGATGAAACTTCGGACCAATCGTATCTTCGTATCTTACTGAGTTGCCCGGGCGTAGGCATTCTGTTTGTACCTTTGATCTTGTCAGCGAGAGAAAAAGCTGTTAAATCGGCATGTTCTTCACACAAGCTCACAGCTTCGATTGGTTGCTTCATCCTTCGCAAAAAAACACCGTTCTTCGCATCTAGAACCCGCTTTACTGCACTGACAATATCAATCCTGGTATCCATCGTTTAATTTTAGAAAGGGTAGATCGTCGCAAGCGAAACTTGAAGCTCGCCTAGCCCTGACCGATCCGACCTTTGCCACAATGCCCTTCTCAGTGGCGCAATTGTGAGACTGCCTTTGATTCTAATAACGGTTGTCGTTGACGTGCATGCCTTATCACTCAAGATTGTACCCATTGTAGCTGCTGGGCTGAAGCCGCGGATTTTGACTTTTCAAGCGAGGACAAATGGGAAATGGTATTTCCGGCGATCGTGTCCGGGGTTTTGTCCGGGATCATGTCCGGGATCACAGATCAGAGGTCGATGGCAAGCAAGGGTACATCGTCAGCCAGGCGCATTTGGGGAGTGTCGTGAGCGACTAGCAAGCACAGGACGCGTCAGGGACGCGTTTTAATACACTATAATCCACTTTTATTGCCCTATAAGTCACCAGAAATCCAGTTGGAATTCAGATCACAAAATTTTGTCCAGGATTGGTCCAGAATAAACACTACACCACGTGCCGGATGGCGGAAATGATTTGTTGTGCGCCAATAAAGCCACCCTTTGTCCGTGATGCGCCCTCATTCGAGGCACCTTTATCTTTATTGGAGTCCATTTTTGGCATCCATGTTTGACACAAATCTGGATTATGTAGGGGTTGCGGCGGAAAGTACGCAAGTCCCGCACGCACCCGACTCCGAAAGGCCGATGATGCCATCAAGGGGCTATCGGACTTCTCTCTCTTCTCGTCTTTTGCTCATTGCGACCGCGTCAAAGACCCCTCAACCTCGAGACGAGCTCGCGCAGACTTCAAATGGTCGACAGGAACAGTCGGATTCCTTGTCCCTTCCTCCAGAAATCCGTGGCGTCGCGGCAACTTGCAGTTCTTGACGTCTGCCAAGTGCCCTTCTCGAAATCAAGATGGCAATTATCCAACTTGAATGTCAACGTGGATTGCCTCCACAACAGCAGGTTCTTGACCGGATCAAATTCGTGTTTTTAGATATCAGCTCAGAACTCTGCAGCAGTGCGATGATATCTTGGAACTTAGATGGGACAATTGTCTGTCCGATGGGAAGCGCGCATCTCATTATAACGACTCATGCATCATGATACAGCGAATTGTACCTGACTTCTCCGAGATATTCTCCCAGTGTCGTGGCTTCTACAATGAGAAACTGTTGCCCTGTGCTCCCGGATTCTTGTATGTGGTCTCTTAGACGAAGCCCCCGACTTCCGTCCATCCCTTTATGCGAGCCCTTCCCCTCATCCTCTTGTCTGTACTCGGTTTTGCGAACGCAGGGATCTTGAGGGACCCAGCTGGGGTAGTGGATGTTTCACAGGTCACTGTGTCCGGCTTGTCGCTCTCAGATGCGGCAGACAGCACGGCTGCTGCGGTACTCAGCACGCAAGTTGTGAGTATCATTTGCTTGGCCTGATCTACATCCAACTCTTTCCTAGCCGGTGTTCGTACATGCGCCTCAATCAACTAGAGGACTGCTCAACTACCGTATATTGACGGACATCCCGACCGATAATTTGCCCTCCACACTCTTACCTCCTGACGCAAGGTGAGCGATTGGGTGTTATCAATTTTGTGATTCGTATCTGACAAGAACGGCTCAGATTTCGGGGGGGATTTGGGTCTGGCCGGTTTGGCGGGTTTGGCGGGGGTTTCGGAGGATTTCCGGATGGCGGAGGCACGTTTGTCACCCAAGCTGAAGCCGCCCAAGAACCGTCTCCAACTCCAGCCCCTGCAACTCCGGCACCCGCAACCCAAGCACCAACTACTCCAGCGCGCACGCCCGCTCCAAAGTCCTCAAATGGAGCAAGCAGCGTGAAAACATCACAGGTGACGAGCACCTCATCTAAGGCGCAAAACTTGAGCGCTGGTTTCTCGCTCCACCGGCCTAGTCCTGCCGGCTTGTCCAGCCAAATTACTCATACTCCTGCGATTGACAATCCCGAGAACACACTAGGAACATCTTCCTCGAAATCCTCGACAGAATCAACACACACCTCCGTGATAATAGGAATTCTGGTACCTCTTCTGAGTGTCACGCTGGTCATTGCAATCCTCATTCACCGACGCTGTCGCCAAAGACGGCGCTCGACCTGGGTGTTCTATGGGTTGGGGAAGGACCGCACACCGAATCCACCACCACAGAACTCGACATCCGAGACATCGACGTTGTCGGTTGCGGCCTGCGAGAAGGACTCACAGAGCCACAATGTCGCAAATTCTCGGTCGGTCTCGTTCTAAAAGATTGGTGGCCATTTCTGATAATAGGTTCTTTAGGTCCAACAATATACTTCTAGCATCGTCTAGCAATGGTCCTCTGTTGTCCCGGACATCGACCTTTGCCTCATCGAACTGGCCTGACACGCCTCTACCTCCCTACGCCCGGCCGCTACCTGACTTACCACTGCTTCCTCATGCACCATCGCTTTAGGAGCCAGGCGACGTTCATTCCTCGAATTTGTTTGTCCCTCTTTCTCGGGTCGTTGCTTTTTGTGCAAAATTGACTGTCATGCTTGTAACCCAGCAGTACTTTGCTCAAAACTTCAACTTCACGATGGATGGCTACTAGTACTGTCATTTAAAAATCTAAAATTATCTATTACTGTTACACCTTGTCTCGCTCTCGAAGCTACTTGCAGCAATTCCAGTCTTTCCTGTGGTTGCTGCGATTCTACACATCTCTTTCGCAAGGAGGCGATGTAAGAAATGCGGACCGGACCGGGATCATCGAGCATCCATGCCGATGTTTGCTTCCACACCAGGAAACACTCACAGGGAAACATGGTAGAAACTCATTCAGAATGATATAGTGTAGGGATAGTATTCATGGTGCTTCAATACACAAAAACACCTGGTAATAGACGGGCGTGTCATCGACATGCGCAAACCCCGGATGGATTGTGTGCGTGATGTCTCAGCGGAAGAAGTTCGTTAACACTGCAAGGAGATGAGCAATTAGATATGTAATATGAACTGAGGACGAGGGTCGGGTTGAAGTTGAAGTTAGTGAAACGATTAGAATATTAATCCCTCCAGTCCACTGCGAAGTGAGCATTGAAGGTAATCATAATCTGAGGTATACGGTGGCCGTTACGTGCCAGCTTCATTTGACGTGCCAATCACGGCCAGGCAGATGCAGTTGTTTCTACATTATCTTGAAGAGAACTAGATTTGAATAATTGTATCGGGCCCTCTAAATACAGCCTTGGATGAGCCCCTAGGCAAAGTCGGACTCTCCAAAGCGGAGAATAAAGTTACTAGGAAGGGGCCCGCCCCCGGGGTGCCCCCTCGACGTCCCAGGACCTCCCCAAAAACCCCGAGGGCCCATGCGCATCGTCGAGGGGTCTCGTCGATGATCAATTTCGTGGGAAAAACTTCCGTTTAGGGACCGCCCTTGTCCGTTTACTGCCGCCAGAGGGCCTGGAGGGGGCTGGGGGGATATGGAAAGCATCGATAAACCCGAGGGCCCTTTGCCACTATCTGACTGCATATTTTGCACCATGTGATGGCATCATCGGTGATCATGTACCCAAGCCCAGGCCCATTTACGTTAGGGGGAAAAGGAAAGGAGCAAGAGGGCCTCTCCAAAAACCACGAGGGCCCCTAGAGGAGATTGATGGGATGATGAAATCGAAAAAAAAGTGTGAAAATATTCTGTTTTGGGTGTGCCCTTGTCTGTTTACTATGTGCCTGCCCCTATCTGGAGAACCCAGAGGGTGTTGGAGGGCCGCAAAAAGTGTTGGGAGACCTGAGGGCTCTCTACGACTCTGACCGCACATTTTGCATCCAATGATGGCATAACCAATGATCATGTGACCACCCCTGGCCTGTTTGCATTTGGAGATAAAGAAACAAGTCCAGAGGGCCTCTTATGGGGACTGGCAACTAGTGCTAAACAAATGTCTGTTTGCCCCTTGTTTGTTTCCCTCGCGACGTCGCTGCAGCCCTCCACGGTCACTCTAAAAATTCAAACTCAATTGTATCCACCATTGGGGATGCATATCCAGGTATTCTGCATGGCAGAATTTTAAAATCTACGCAGAAACCCTATGGAATTTGGGTCTCAAACACAGGAAAAAATGTAAAATAATGCATGATGGGCTGACAAATCAGAAAATAAAAATTCTGGCTCACAGAATACATGGCGCATTCAAAACTACACAAATCACGATCTCTAAGTATCATCTGAATGTTGAGCATTGAGGCTGCACCGAAGGATATCAAATCCCTTTACATTGCCAGTCCCCACCTCTTAAAAAACCCTGAAGGCCCCCAGAGGAGATTGATCTGATGATGAAATCAAAAAACTCCGTGCGAAAATATCCTGTTTTGGGTATACCCTTGTTTACTGTCTTCAGGCACCTATTTACTGTCCAGAGACATCCTGGAGGGTTTGGTAGGCTCTGAAAAGTATTGGGAGAGATGAGGGCCCTCTGACCACATTTTTTGTAACAAGTGATGGCATCACTGATGTTTTGGGGGGGGGGGGGTCTCAGAATTCCTATACCACAACAAGTACGCAACTACTCAGATGTGGTGCCCCATTGGGGACGCAGTGGGGCTAGGGGAGCAGTCAGAGGGAATTAGGTACAGGGATTGTAGTACAGTTTTGAGAAGTGGTGATACTGCTCCAGCCCTAGTGTATACGGTCCGGTGTTTTGGGAGCATCCTGCAAATATTCATATCTCCACAACCGCTGGACTAGAAATATGAATATTTGCAGATGCTCCCAAAATGTTGGGTCGCATGTACTAGGTAAACTGATGATGAGATATAGCTACGCTGAGGCGGACAATTCTGTTGTGGTTGTGACTGATTCCAGTGCGTATCATGGTGGCTCCTCTATTCCCGTATTGAAACCGTTCGGCCAAGAATATCACCTACTGTGAGTTACTCAAGGCGATCGGACGAACGTCGCTGACGCTTGGGCAGATCTCGCAAAGATCTCTCCCCATGTTCTGATCCCGAAGCGATTCGCCCTGCATCTGGGGACGCACCTGGTTTCTAAATACGCGCATACCCACAAGGCCTTTGTGACTGTGGAGCAACTCCGCTGGTCGCATATTTCTATCTTGGGGCAACAAGGTCCAAAAGACCACCCACATGCTTTCATTCGCACGGAGACGACAAGCGGACGGTCTCAGTCGAGGTACACGCATATGCATTCTTGTAATCCGGTCAGGCTTAACGTTTCCCAGGTCGGTACTTCAAAAGGGAAGGACAAGATCACTGCCAGTGTCACTGCAGGCATATCTGATTTGCTTGGTTTGCCAGATTTTCTGCCGCATTGACTTCAGCTAAATTATTTCAGTTCTCAAGACTACTGAGTCGCCATTCAGCAACTTTGTTCGCGACAATACACCTCAAAGAGGTCGACGACCGCATTCTTTCCACTTCCGTAGACTTATCTTATAAATTCGCCCCGATCGAGATCAAGTCGCCGACGGGAGGAGTTCATTATCCCATGTCAGTGCAACTCGTGCATTTCATCACACATTCACAGACCAAGATAGTTCCCGGAATTGTGTGTGACACCACAGTCCCGAGCAAAGCACGCAAAGTGACGCTCGAAACGTTCGCGACAAACAACTGCGCGAGCGTGCAGGCCACCCTCTGCCTCATGGCCCAGCGCCTCATCGCCGAGAACGCCCACGTCCAGTCCGCGTCATACGCGCTGCCCAACAAGCACTACATCTCCGTGTACATAAGCTATCTGGGTGTTGAGAATGTTGTCCCTTCATTTCTTTCTCCGTACACCCTCTGCGCTGAGTCAGATATCGATGTCCAAGGCGGAGGTGTTCATGCCTATCGCTGCTCCGAGGCAAGTAGTTTATATGTCCTCAAATAATTGGCAGGCATGCTGATTTTGTCTATTGTTAGCGGGCTCATTACAGCCACCGCCACGCGGAAGTGAACCACGAGTGTTGCGCACGAAATGTCTTGGACTGTACTCGTAGGAAGTGAATTTTCAGAACCTTCATTCAAATGCAGGTGTTTGGGTTGCATGCTTGCCATCGCGCTCAAGGGGTTCCGGGTGATTTGAATTGCCTCCCATCACTATAAACTGCACTGTTGATTGAGAAATCCCGGGCCGGAGGATCCGAGATTCGATTCTCTGTAAGGAGCAGCCCACAAGCAAGGGCAAAGAACATACCAAGGTATGAGAACGACGGTAAGGCAAACAGATGGCCAGAAATCGTCCAGCAATGCGGCTAGAAGATTGCAGAGACGCACTTGTTACGATGTCGCGTAGATGGCCTTTGATTCCATCACCGGCGCCTTGCTCCGCTGATCGGCCATGATCGGCAGTGTCCTAGGTTGCAATTGCTTTTATTTTTATTTATTACATTATCCGCACAGAAAGTCACCGGAATGCTGTACTGTGGGATACTACAATTCTTGGGATTACCTATCTGAAATCCACAGAAGGATCCACCTGTAGTAGTACCTCAACCTACTTATTTACCACAAGAATGGGGGATTTTGCATTTCATGATGTTAAAAATCCGGGACCCATTACTATTGAAAGGGAAGGAGATTCTGCGGGAGTATCAATTTCTCGCCAACAATATGTGTACTTCTCGCTGACCCTTTTTCGCGCGATGAAATCCAAATTTTGTCCAAAACGATGCTATCACTACACCATGTGCACCAGACGCTAGGGTGACTCTTCTCCACTCCGTTTTTCAAACTCCGCCGGTCCGGCAGGCCGTCAGGCCCGTCACCCCAACAGCTGGTTCCGAGACTAACTTATCAGTTGGGCTCACTGGGATTTTAGGTAATTTTTAACTGATAGCCAGCTCAACATCGACGCAAATCTCGAGTCGCGTACAAGTTTGTGTTGTTGTTTTCGTTACCAGTGGCGCTGGCACGCCAAAAATCAATTATGTAAAGCATCTGGCACAAATCTGGGATCATAGGTCAAATCTCGTGCCTGGGGGAACTGGAACTGGGGTATGTAAATTCAATTTTGAATTATGTATGGGAAAACTGACGTCGATTGCTCCACGTTAACACGTTTAGGTTCCTCGGCCCAAATAATAATAATAGGTCCAGGTGCCGAGAGGATCCGCCTACAGTTTAGCGGAGAGAGCTCCGGAGAGACGCGGATGAAATCACAAAGTGATCTGACGTTTTCTCATGGGTAAATTTAAATTTAGGTCTCATTAATTGAAGGGACAGACACTAGGGCATTATAGCTGTCGGCGCGAACTCTAGAAATTCCCATTCAACACAAGTTTCGGGAAGATAATAACCTGGTTGCGCAACAGCCACTGGAGCCACCTCGTGGCTTTTTTGACGTGCGCAGCCGAATGGCTCCAACCCCGCCAAAATAGCCATTGCGGCCAAAAATACCCATTCAAATGGCTCGACGTCATATTTTTGGCGGTGGAACCATCGAGTTGCGCACGTCAAAAAAGCCACGAGGTGGCTCCAGTGGCTGTTGCGCAAACTCTCTAATGGCTAAGAGGCGCACGCCAGAAATGTCGCGACACACTCTCTCACCGTCTATTTATTCATGTTGTCATCGTGCAGCATCTTTTCCAAGGTGCCTTGAGACATTGGGGGGTTAAATGTTCCACACAGCCGGCGATGTCTTTTGTTCGAATTTTGACAATCCTCAGTCTTCCTGGCGGACCCATTTTGTATGGTATATATGAATCATGACGTGTTACTCGGGGTACTCGGGGCCACGAATGGGCAGGTGTCAAAATTTCCAAAAGGTGCGCACTTTCCCTGCTTTTCCACCTTGCATTCTCGATATTTGATCTATTTATTCTCAAATTCATGATTTAACTACATGTCGTCACGTACGAGATGAAACAACCGCCAATCCACGACTTCGCCCTGCAACTTTTCAAAAAGTAGAAAAATAGCAAGGTTATAAACAATCCTCATGTAGAAGCTGAATAAGTCGCTCGGGAAATGTCGCAAGCCAGCTCACGCCTCGTGAGTGCTAGGCTGGTATCCAGACTGTGTATGAAAAGGCGAATCGTTCATAAACGCGATTCGCCTCTTCATAGAGATGACGGTAACCAGTCTACGTGAGTGCACCTGAGCTTCAAATGTATGTTCAACCTGGGTTTATCAACGTTCTTGTGCTAATAATATACAGTGTGGTGGTCTCTATATGACAATGCGGAATTTATTCAGTGTTCTGCGATCCTCGGAGTAAAGCGGGGCTCTGGCCGCCCCGCGTGGTTGGGGTCGCCACTGGGAAATGGGACCTATGGACGATAACGGCGGTAATTTTACGCCCGCGGATGCGATTGGGTCCGACACGGCGAGTCGAGGAAGCACAGCATCGGTCCATTGGACGAATTGAAAAGATGGCGAGATCTCTCTGGAGAACTCTAAAATCTTGTGAGATTTTTCTGTATCAGGGCCAGGGGGTCGCTCGAAGGCTGTACTGTTGCTTGACTTGTACAGGTGCGAGCTCGTATATATCGCATCCGGTACTCGAATACGCTGCAAGTAGTCGAAATCATCAATCAAAGGCAGGCGGGGGAGATCGTGATCCTGCCGGAGTGTCATTAACGCAATATTTGAACTTGGAGAAAAGTGATATACGGTGTAATAGGCTACAATGTGCCATTTGCGAATCTCCCCGCTGTCTAGCATGCGCACGTTCGCAGAGTATGTCTGCTTGGTCAGGCCATCGACTTTAGACGGGCGATCGGTCCGTCGGCACAGCATGAGATCGGCGTCCTTGAGCGCTCTGATTAACGAAAAAGAATATTAATACAATTGAATCCAATAATGTATAAACGCCACCGTCGGGCTGCCTTCGCCTGCTTCTCCTCGAATGTCATCTCGATTTTCTCTTGGTAAAAGAGACAGTCGCCTCGCGTTCGGCTCTGCGACCTGTCCAAGAAATGTTAGTTATGGATATGATACATCGTAGGGGAATAATACCATCGCCGACCATCTGTCCAGCGGGAAAGGCTGCTTTGGTCGTGCGATTCTTCCCAGACGTACACCTGCCCACTTTGCAGCTGTGCACGTTCGTGTTCGGCCAGACGATGCTTGATGAGGGGCAGCACTTTTAATCTGACGGCTTCCAGCAGAATGTGTGCGTCGGTGGTATCGCGGATCTCTATATTGTATCATCGTCAGAGGCGGTGTGAAATGAGGAGAAGACAGATCTTACGGAGCCGGGGATGGGTGAGGGATGGTACGGAGTTTAAGACGTTCATGCTGGGGGGGGGGTTCGAGAGTCTGAGTAATGAGTCACGGAGACCAACTGCCAGTGTCGTTCCAAAAGGACGAAATGACGATGCCGCTTCAAAGTAGAGCCTTTAAGTAGGTGGGCTTGATTATGATAGACGACTGCGTGAGGAAACGGAGCCGGCCCGCCAGCGATAGAAGATTTGTATGATATATTGTTCGAAGCGGGGCAGCGATGCTAGCATTACGGAACCGAATCGCTTCGAATTTTCGACGACGCGCATGGGAAAGCGGCCATCACTTCAGAACTGCTGATGACGACAGCGGACGACGCACGCACCCTGATAAATTCCTGAGGCCCGAGGGTGGATCCCGGATCTAGTGTAAGGTGGTGCCTCGGGGATTGAGGTACATAAAATAGGCCGGGAGGCGGACGACGCGGAATATCCTTCTACGAGCATCCAGATGCCGCTTTGAACATCCGGCCCGGTTGATGGCTGAAGAGTGCTCTGGAAGCGGTGGAGGTGAGACGAAAGAGCAGAAAGGGACACCCAAGACGGGGGAATTAATTTTCGCCGTCGGGACCTAGGAACTCCGTAACTCGCTGAGAACTCCGCAGGAAGTCGAACCCGCGTCGGTGTTTAGATTAGGGCTATTAATACGGCGAGGCTTTGGAGCCAAGAGACGCCTCCTTCTCCCACGGTAGGTAGGTAGTAGGTAGTATTGCATGGAATATCGGTTCAGGCACCGTTTGAAAGATCTGGTCCATTCGGTAATGGTTCAGAAGAGTTCCTGACACATCGTGCGTGGGATTGTTGTTGGGAGCCGCTGCGCAGCGCGGGAGTGTACTCGACAGGAACAGCCCGCGGCAAAGGAGTTGATCAAGCAAACGGGAGAACGGCAGAGACGATGAAGGCGGCACCGCGACGTCTTTACAGACGGGTTCGTTCTTCGCACCCAAGTTGCCGTACGATCCGATCCTGCGTGTCTGACAAATCTCCTGGGAGCCCATTCAATTTCGTGAACATAGAGTGGGGTGTGGTGATACATGCGTGAGAGGCCGCGCGCCATTGACAGTAGGAGTCGCTTAAAATTGTTCAAACGGCCAGTCTAGATCGAGCCAGCGAAGATGACCTACTCTTGAACGACAGGTTCTAGGAATTATTCCGGTGCACACGCAGTCTCTTATTCCATTCGGAATCGACTCGGGAGGTATGCGGCCCGTGGATTTATGGTGGGAGAGAACACGAAATCTGCAACATCTATGTGGGTGGTGCCTTTCGTATTGCTTCAAAACTGTGGCACTAGCGAAGACACCCTTGATACCAAATCCATCTCATAAACACAGCTTCTCTGCAGAGCGGCCTGGGCCCATCATGATTTCACGGAGTCCTCTAGAGTTGTGAGTGGTGTCCGCATGGCAAGCTGCCTTGGCAGCATTGAGAATTTGGTGGGAGCAAAAACTTCGGCGGAGATCACTGGTTGGCCTCGACTCTCAGCTCTACCACAGAATCCGGCTGCAAGCATCCAGCTATAGAAGCTCTGCAAGTGCTGAACCTGAAAAGCGCAAGTGAAACATGAGGGAGCCAAGCAGAAGATCGACGACCAAACATCAATAAATCGGTGTCAATTAACACGCTCAGGTTTGCGCATTTACTTTTCTGCATCGGTTCCACATTAAACTCGGGGACGTTCGCGGCTCGACAAATTCGCACGTGGTATCTTTTATTTCCGGCATCTGGTTCAGAAAATGAGAACGGATACATTATTATTATTACTTACTACCTGTTGGGGGGAATTGAATTGAGCCTTGCACTAAACAAAACACATGGATTGTCGATTAATGCGCTGCACCCGTGGCATGACAAGACGCAGTTGATGAATGAGGAATGCATTCCCCTTCAGAAGCAGCGCGAGGGTATGTAGCGACCTCGCATGGAATGGCGACTGTGGAGCTGATATAAGGCCAAGTGGTAAGTTCGAAATGAGGTGAGATGAAGGGAAAGTTCTTCTCGGTGGCCTCAAAATACTCAGGTCGTACCCACAGAAGGGGGGAAAGAAAATGAATGGAATGTTACCCCGATCGAAGAACGAAGAAGAATAGTTCCGTGCGGAGGGAGCTCAGTCGTGCGCTGAAGGGGAGGAAAGAATGTAAGGTCATTGCTTAGATGGGAAAATTACAATCCGTGCGTAAATCTCGTCTGCATAGATAGATAGACAAATAGATAGACATCCACCACCATCACCGTTGGCGGAGGTCCCCGCGTGCATGCCCATCCAGAGAATGGCAGGCGAAGTCTATGAGACATCCATATGGTCGGGGGATGGCGGGGACGGGAGCATCGGTTTCACCCTCGGGCGAATCCGAGACCACGGTCGAAGGGCGTGAATGCGCGGGCGGCCAAACGGGACGTCTCGCAGGCGGGGAGCGCTCCGGCGTCGTCAGTGTGTGCGAGAGTCGCCGCTCGGGTGACGTAGTAGCGAGGGATGAGAGATGCCGCGCGGGAGACTCAGCGTATGTAGGTTTCGGCTTCGAATGCCGGTCGGAGCGCACTGAGACGGAGCGGATGGACGCAGACAACGACTCCTTGTGCAGAGAATACGCATACGACGGATCTTCATCAACATTTTCGTTTGACGCCTCCGAGCGAGGGCTGGTAGGCTCGGAGAAGGGGGCGTCGCGCGTTTTGGCATCGCGCGCATTCGCCTTATCATGCATTACCGAAGTCTGCCCCTGTTTGGGCTTGTGCCCCGGAAGCGGCAGTGCGTCTAGAAGTTGTTCTGTGTCCTACAAAAAACGAAAGAAAATAAAGTGAGGTGTGAGGGCGCGTTGGAAAGGACGAGATTAAAATGCAGAAATGAATCTGCATGCAGAAATGCATGTCAACGAATTATGCATATTAAGGAAATTATGAAATGCACCGACCTGCTGCGAGTAAAGACACCAGTAAAACTTCACGAACGAGCTCGCGATGCGCGACTCCCTTGAGGCGCGCGACGAGAAGCGGCGCTGATCCCGCGGGTTCACTTCGAACGCCATGTTCAGCCACGCGGCCGCGGCCTCTGGCTGCACGAATAAGCCATGTATAAGTGCATATCTTTCTGGATTTTTTGGAGGGAATGCGCGCACACCGCCCGGGGCTGCTTGCACCTTTTTCGCAGTCTTTTGGAAGAGGGCTAGGAGCACAGTTTTCGCTATATCCTCCTGCCCCGTGAAGGAAGAGGCGAACGGCTCCTCGAGGAGAAGTGTCGTGTCTTCGAGGCTTCTGGGCGCACGCATTGTGGGAGTTAGGTGCAACAGGGAACGACTGATGTGACGGATGTAGGCAGCCACATGGATCTTCTGGGGATTGTAGGAGCAACGATTAAAACTCCGACTCCTCAAGCACACACAAACAACGGCTTGGCACGCTGAACGGCACACGAGGGGAGGCGGAGCATAGCGGAAGGATTTTTTTGGCTGCTGGTGGGCGTGGTATGAGGGGACCTGCCGAGACCATGCGTACTTGTAGTACCTTGAAAATAGGTGATGAGAGAAGACACTTGCCGTGGCGTTCCTTCTCGTTCCTCAAATCGAATTGAGTCAACAATCAATAAAAGGAATATGCTCACTGCGGCACGATGAGGCACAGTTAATAAAAGGAATGCGATGGATCACTGGCACCGAATGTAGCGACGAATGGAAGCTCACCTCAGGCGCAATGAAGCTCACCCAAGGTGAGATGGTGGTGCTAATCTCGAAATAGGATGAGATGGAGGTCCGGTTCTGTCTGGGGGTGTCAACGTGGAGAACATACAACATGTCTTCCATTTACTGGGAATGGAAAATGGAATGCAATTCGAGGAATGGTTTGGCGAGTCGAAGATGGTACTTACTCGAAATAGAAAATTCACCGCGCCATTTTGCATTCTCATTTTGCTCAACGACCCTTTCTACTCTAGGGGGGGTATATCCAGGAGCTCACATACCAATATTTGAGGCACTGGGACGCGCGTGGCTGTCGCTGTCCCCGGCCCTCTGACATTTGATAGTACATACGAAAATAGAAAATTCACCGCGCCATTTTGCATTCTCATTTTGCTCAACGACCCTTTCTACTTTAGGGTGGATATATACAGGAGCTCAAATACCAATATTTGAGGCGCTGGGACGCGTGTGGCTGTGGCTGTTTCTTCCTGCCAACGCGACCCCACGACGACCCGTCCGAAGCCGAATCCATATGTCCTGTCTGCACCGAAAATCATCTGAAGAAACCCCTATTGCTGCTCCCCCTTTTCTACTCATTTAAAGCCTTGCAACCACATTTTTTGTTTCTCATGCAGAGCTGGCGGCGCGAACCTCGAGGGGAGGACACCACACCGTTTTCGAGTGTGCTATTAAACTCATCAGGCCCTAATTATACTGATATATATTCTTCTCTTTTACGGCGATAACTGATATCTAGAAGGCGCTATTGACCGGTAAGGGTAATTGTGTCCGAGGTCGCTCCCTCCCTCACGGCTCTGTTGTATCGTCTATAACCCTGCTTGCTCCTGGATCTTATATGCTCTCTGTTCTTCTGTGGCTCTGCAAGCTTTCCAGTACTCCGTCACTGCATCAGGGAAAACCTCCTTCGGTAATTACCCCCGATTAGGATCACCTGTTTGGTAATTTGGCCGTTTTCCGGAGATTCGGGGTAATTTGCCGAAATTTCCCACTTTACCCTGATTACCGACCTCAGGATTTTTATATTGAGCTATGCCGTCAGATTTGTTTCCAATAGGGCCCGAATCCAATATGATATGTTTAGTAACGATTCCAGCCGTTTGTGTAACTTTGAGAAAAAAAAATCAGAGCACCGAAAAAATGCTTAAGTCAGTTCTGAGCTTGCCCTAAAGTCCACGTGTGGTAACAAGACGACGTCTTTCCCACTGTTTGACATGTGTCAAAAGAAAGTGGTTCGTTTTGATTTGAGCGCAACAACTATCAACAACTCTCTTCCTTTCCCCCCATCTTCCTCAGTCCTTCGTCCCTCACAAACTCACTTCAATGGCCCATGGTAAGTTCTTGTTCACGTACATATGCGTCCTTTATTGACATTCTACTCATACAGCCCCACGGCCCCGTGGCTGGAAACGTGTTCGTCGCTGCGCCGCCCGCCGCTTTCCCTGACGCACACCTCCACCGAATGGACTGCATCCTCTCGGTACGCATTCGGTATTCCTGCATTCGAGATTCTACTTATATAACCTCGGTATGTACGCAGCCTCCCGTCTCGAAATTCAGCGCCGCGCCTGCCACCGCCGCTGCCCTGCGAGTATAGCGGCCACGCCGCAGGTGGGTATACACATTCCTCATAGCAAAACGCATCTGACCCCGCACCTTCCACAACAGGATGTTGTTGCAGTTGCGTTCCCCATCCCAGCCTCGTGCAATACAGCGATGCCCGCAATCCTTGGCATGCTGTCGCTCCAGCCGACGTACTTGACGTCTGGTAAGGCCGTTCACACATTCGTGAGGCGCTTTGTCTGATACCTAGTCGCAGATGAGCCTTGCTTGTTCCTCCGTCCTACGTCTTCTGCTGGTTTTTTTTTTTTACCCTGGGTATGATGTCGCCGTGAGTTTTGTTCTATTGTCGTTGATCATATATTCTTTCTGACTTGCTCTTAGCATTCTCTCACCTCTCCTCCCACCTCGCCGGTGCTTCCCATCGTTACCGCTGAGTACATAACGTACGTTTTTCTTCGCCCGCCAGCATGTTGTCCCTAACATTGAACCTGCAGCACTGTAAGTACCGTGAGGTGCTGCGCGCGCGCGCTCGAGGCGACAGGGTTGGGGGTGAAATACGTAGAGCTTTAGGATACTTCTGTAAAACTTCGCCATTGAATGAATATATTGTTTACAATCCATATCTATTTTCTGAGTACTGGCCAAAATAAGAGCGGGAAATGCCCAGAAATGCTGCGGAAATCGTTGGTAATGGCAAGGTAATTTGTCCCAATTACCAGGGGGTGATGTAAAATGGGTAATCTGGGTAATCGGGGTGATTTGGGGAAATTCCGGGTAATTTACCCCCAATTGGGGGTAATTACCAAAGGAGGGTTTTCCTGATGTGCGAGTCCTATGCCGGTGTTATTTCCCTCCCTACGCTGAGTACTGGAAAATCTGGGTAATAATGATAGCAGTACACGCACTCTCCTCCGCCAATGACTGAGGATGGTGTCCACCCCACTTCTCTCCTTCAGCTGCCCGCTGCCACCGTCGAGGGTGGAAATAACAGCGTTTTGCGATACCCTGGCCGCCAAAACCGCAGCTTCTTGGGTCGTGACGGCGCAGTGCATCGGCTTCTGCGTTTCAACGATTGCCCTACTATACCCTATTTATCTTGGGCTCAGTTCTGTGGGCAAGCTGGTGGCTGTACGCTCTGGACTCAAAAGTGTACAGCCACCCAGCTTTCTCCAGAGCGTACAGCCACCAGCTTGCCCACAGAACTGAGCCCAAGGTAAATATAATCAGTGCTCTTTTTCTTCCCTCTCACCAATTCACATGAGATACATTTCTTTTCCTGCACTCTATGCGCGTAATATTTGAATAACATCCAAGTTCAGATATCTTCCCACGGTTGAACCTGTTTTACTATTGTGATGTTAGAAATTACGGGCACGGTTCTCGCCAGTCTTTAGCCAATGGAGTAATATTACCATGGAACAGCATTGACTTGCTTCCTGATCTGTATACCCAGTTCAACTGCGGTATAATTGCTACCACTGAAACACTTGCATAGTTCGGCCTTTGCCTGACCAGAATCCCAAAAATACCTGGGTTCCAACTCAAGGGATCCGGAACTGCGGCAAAATTATGTGTCCCATACGACTGATAGAGGATGATCTTGTATGGGGTTCGAACCGGTTCGAACCGGTCCGAGCAGGTTCGCACTTTTTCACAATTCCTTGAACCTTGAACTAGACCTTCGGTTCAGTTCAGCGAACCTCACAGCCAAGGAACCGGACCTTGGGTCCAGTTCAGGTCCGGTTCAGGTTCAACATCGGTTCGGGACCGAACCGCAGCATCTCTATGCAGGGTCAAAACGAGGGAGGAACGACCTTGATGCTTGCTCCGAAGCGGTATGCTGAAACCCGGCTTGCACGCATGAGTGGTTGAAATTTGTGAAAAAGACACAGTGCTTATGCGGGCTCTGCAGCGTAAGATAACTTTACGTTCTGACTGAACTACTCTATGTGACTGGTTACTCGGCCACTTAAGTATTCAACGTCAATTCATGGAAGTAGGAAATATCCCACCATCCTCAGAAGGTATCTTGCACACCTCCAACATCCTGCGATCAGTTTAAATTGAGTTTCCTGAATTTACATGATGATTTGAGGGTACAATGAATTTTCTTTAGGCGCCATGCGAAGATTGGCAGCTGATGGCTTAGTCGGCCACCCGCCCAAATGCACGATTGCCGCCCAATATTGGATCTCCAGTGCTTCTCAAATCAGATAGAGGTCATAGAGGAAGGATTTGATACACTTTGGTGGTATGTGGGGCATACAGGAGAGACATAAAACTTTGCTTCCAGCAGGCAGTCTGATGCCGAAAACCAGCACCCTTAACTAACCGGGTGTTCCACAACGGAAAAAGCCCAAGCTGGTCCAAAATCGAGTGGGAATAGGTTTAAAGCAAGGAAATGAACATAAATGGGGCACCGTATGAATCCCCAATGCCCACCATTTCCACAAAAAAATCCGGAACTCCTGGACATCAAATTCAGCCGATATCCTCTTGTGTGCAGCAATACGAGAGAACTCCAGCACCCAAAATGATAACATGCCATGTGAGTTGTAGCCTACCCAATTTAGAAGGCCCTTGTCAAGATCCAGACTCATGCTGTCAAGGGGTCTTATGATATGGGGGTGGCCAAACTTCACCCCTCAGAATCAAAGTCTGTCCTTCTTCGACGCCTAGTGCTCGTAGATCTGGATTATTCACGCTAAATTATGTCCAGACCTCATGCCCCGAAGGATAGCTACAGAATGAGCCCAGAAAGTCCCCGATTGACGAAGATTTCGCGAAGAACCAGGCTCCTACCCATCGCACATTACAGGTCTAGGCTCTGAATATTTTAATTAATATTTTATTTTTCACCCACGTACATCAGTATCGGGCCCAAATTCCAAGTTCAACCAAGAGCTTTCTGTAATTCAGAATTATTTAACTAGCGTAAGTAATGGATTTCAATTTGCTCTTTAATGTACGGTGCAAGAATATTTTGCATCCACTCCTTCATGGTTTTGAGTGTGCTGAAGTGGCTTGACTTCTTCTTGCTGTTTGTGAATGCAAAATGGAAACCAAGCTTCTGGGCGTCATCCATGCCCAAGGCATCTGAATCCGGCAAGGAAGCCTTTGTTGCTCCAGCCCAAACCTGCTGAAAAGGGAGGAGATTGTCAGATGGGGGGTACTTGCAACGGCAAGAGTATAAGCGCGCTTTTCATTTCGGCCATGAATGTCGACCTGATTGGCGCTTTTTTGACTGCAGGTCTTGTTGTTTGCGACCAGCAGGATGACACCGGTCTGGTCCATATTGATGATGAGCTCCGGGGGGATGTCGTAGAAATTAATGAGATGGACAACTCGGAAAAATGCTTTCTTGCACACTTCACGAACATTATCGGGAATATGGGCTGCAGCTCGGGTACCGTGCCGAAGTGACCAGTCCATGACGCTTTCAAGGAAGCCGCCAACATATGATTCGCTACATTTGAACTTTTCCAACAGCTCCGGTCGCTTCTCCTGAATGACAGTCAGAATGAAAGATCGTGCTAAAAGGCGTCCGACACAAATTCCAGCAGTTTGGAGGTCCGCCAGTCTGGATTTGATAGCATCAACCAGCTCTGGATACGGCGAAAGAACGCCAACCCGACCAGTGCCAGCAAGTGCGTGACGACGGGAAATATTGGCCTTGGTTTTCGTCGACCATTCATTCATCTTCTCCTTCGAGAGCCATTTCTGGACGGTGCCTTTGTTTAGTCTGTCGTAGACCCCGGGATTCTCGCGCTGCAAGACCTTTACAAGCATGGATGGGGAAAACGCCACTCGTGGGGCAGTTCTGGCAATGGGCAGCCATAAAAATGGATGGTACCAATTAACACGTTCATGGCGTCTCTGGATTACTCCATTCTTTTTTCCTGTTCGCTCGGCCTTCCAGTTCTGCCCGCTGGGACGAGAGACTTCAGCAATATTGAGATCGGAAGGAATGGCCACCCACTTGTCACTGAGGACAGCATTCTTGACCTTTTTTGAGGCGCTCTCGCCACTGCTTCTCGCCACTGCTCTTCTTCCGATCACGCCATTTCTGCTGACGATCTCGTCCGCACTCTCTCCGGCGCTCAGTGGCATGCTCCTTGGCTTTCTTCTCGCGCTCCGTGGCAGCCAACATCCTCTCTTTGGACTCTGCTGCGTGCCGCTTCTGCTGAGCTTCAGCCTCAGTGGCAGTAAGCTTCTTTGCTCCAAATTGGAAGAGAGTACGTTGCTGGAGCTCGGTCTGTTTTTCCGGAGGTTTTGTCAAGCAGTGGAAGGGGCAGGGAGTGTGGGCCAAGTGTAAATAGAGATGGAAGGTGCATGGAGTGGAGTGGATGTTGCTGAAGCAGCATGAGGTATGTCTTCGTCACTTTCTTGGGTCAAATCAATTATTTTCGAGCCCTTATGAATCTTCGTAGGGCGGGTCATGGTTACTGAAATGTCCTCGGCATCTGAATTGTTATCAAGCTGTCTAGTAGTTATATCCGATTAAATTCCCCAGATCCGAATGAGTGCACAAACCTCTTCTTCGTTTTGTGGATAATTTTAGCTCCAGAGTCTTCTGCCGCCGTTATGAGCCGCTCTATCCAGCGGCGCTGAACAATGCGTGCTTCGGGCAGTGTACCTTCTTTGAGAATAATCCGGAGGAATGCCACCAATTGCAGCAATCGTTTGCCGCGCTCTTGGAAAACAAGCTTTCCTCCGCAGAGCTTGTGGGTCTGGAATGCAATCTCAAGCCTTCAGTTGAAGGCATAGAGCTTAGATTCTTCAGCAACATCGTCGGGATCCAGATAAAAACAATATGAAGAGTCTTCTTCTGTAGGATCTAATCGAAGCAAAGTAGGCAAGAATTGGAGGAGTTTAGACAGATGATTGAGCCGAGTGTCCAGCTCTTTCGGAATTCCTTGTGGCAATTTGGGCCCAGTAAATTCGGGTGCTGGTGGCATGATGAAAGCAAAGAGTTTCAATTCTCTCTCTCTCTCTCCATTACATTCATTATACGTATTAGAATTCAATTCATTGTCCGACAATTCCTTTTCGGTTCGCTGGTGGCCGAGAGTTGCCTAAAATGATTGCCGTAACGCCTAACTCCAGCCCGGTTGCTAGTGCATACTCAAAATTTTTCGTAACGCCTCCGGCACGGTTGCCTCCATACAGATCGGTACAGTGTGTCTTTCTTTTACTATGCATCCTTTATAATGAATTCGAGCTCGCTGGTCTACCACGCAATGTTTTACCGTAAATTCAGGTACAGTACCACAACCGCTTACTGCGCGATCAAATCCTCCTTTTCGTCGTTCACAGATCCCACACACGGCAAAGTTCCTCTGATTGACGGGGACTGAAACATGTTTCATGGTGAGGATTATGACTTGGTAGTGTAGACGACTCGCGCTCAACTCACTCTCATGTCCTGAAGCAGCTCGCTATTTCCTATAATAGGATATTTCTGATCGGAGTGGCTGAGTGATGGTTCCGGTTTTACGCGTCATGCAGCTTTGCAACTCGGAATGCTCACGGTGATCGGGATGCCGGCGGAAGGCGATAAATTTTGTCTACTTATAGTGCGTTCCAGCCCCCAACAACATCCCGCACGATGAAATCCCCATCCGCTTCTCTCGTTCTTCTTATTCATTTATTATCTTACTCCTCTTCTTCCGCACAGGCAAAGCCCGGGTCCGACGAGCGGCGCGCCTGTCGCAATGTTCCTGGGAGTGCAGGTTTTCCTACCGCCGCGGCCTGGAAGGCACTTAATTCTACGGTCTCTGGTCGCCTTGTTGACGTAGTTCCTACGGCGAAGTATTGTGCTAATTTGCCTGGAGGCTGTACCGACGAGCAGTGGACAAGTGCCATCTTTCGCATTACGATTCCTGGAGCCATGGATCAGTCCAATTTCGAGCAGGTGCGCATGATGATCAAAATACCGGAAAGAGTCTCATAACCAAGTCCTCACAGGCCTATGACGCCTCGCCGCCCTCTTTGTGTTTCAGGAACGGGACAACTTGTGGCCAAGGGAATGTTCCGCTCTATTCCGTCGAGGCCAAAACAACGGAAGATATCCAAGTCGCAAACGCATTATTCTTCGATATTTGATTACTCATCACATTCCAGGCTGCGGTGAAGTTTGCTAGTCGATACAATCTTCGCCTGGCAGTAAAGGCATCTGGACACGACACACTTGGGCGGTCCACTGCCCCCAATTCCCTCCTTGTCCGCACCTCGAGCTTCAAGAACATAACCCACACCGCGGCATTCTTTGTAGGCAAGGAGAATATGGGTCCCGCCATCACCGTCGGCAGTGGAGTTATTTCCAAAGAGTTGTACAAGTCGGGGCTGGACAATGGTAGAGCTGTGGCCGCCGGAGCATCAGCGTCGGTCTGCCCTGCTGGCGGCTTCGTCCAGGGCGCCGGCCACTCTCCTCTTGGCCCCATTCTTGGAGTCGCCGCCAATAATGCCCTGGGTGAGTGCGATATTGTTTCTGAAACAGATACTGGGGATCTAACGATCCTGGCTATGCAGAGTGCAATATTATCAATGCCAACGGCGACCTCCTCAAAGTCAATAAAATCTCACATCCCGACCGTACGCAAATTATTTTCTTTCCTGTTTCGCCCTCGCCCACTGCTTTTATTCAGTGTCCTTCGCTCTGCGTGGCGGAGGCTCCGGCAGCTGGGGTGTCGTCGTATCGGTGACTTTCCGCACTTACCCCACCTTCAATGCGGCCACGCGCGGAGTCTTCTTGTCGTCCCCCGATGACGCTGCTACATCAGCGCTCGCCGGAATCCACGCAGAACATATTTTCGACTGGGACGCTATCCGGGGGAGCCATTCCTTCATCGTTTTCCAAGATAAAGTCAGCGGAGGGTCCACGATATTCCTGGGTGCCGTCCTGCCCAATACGACAAAGCAGCAGGCAGGCCCGCTGATGGCGCCGTGATTGAATGCGTCACTGGCTGTTCCTGGTACTTCGGTCCTCTTCGAAACACAGGCGGACGGTGATGTCAATGGGCTACTAATCCTGGCGGACGACAATGCAGCCATAAATGCCGCCATTGGCTCGAGACTTCTACCGATCGAGATGTACCGGCGCAAGTCCCCGTCGCCCGGGGCATTGGTGACGAAGGTTTACACAGATCTGTTGAAGACCGGGGCTGGCACGCATGTATTCTCATCACATCTAAGCTCAGATCACTGACACTGTTTTCTTTTCAGTATTATTGAGAATGTCGTTGCCGGGGGTAGACGAATTTTCTACTTTTTTTGGACAATTATTGACGGATCCCCTATCAGGTCGCGTGTCTGAAAATGCTGTTATCTCAAACGCTGTTCGCCCTGCATGGCGCAAAGCGAAGACCCATGTACCGTCACTCCGAGCTTGCCAATTCCAGATTGACATTAACTATTGTTTTAGTTAACCATTTTGAACGATTGGACAGAGTCGGCATCTTTTCCTGAGATCGCAGTGCTTCAAAAAAAATTCCAGAAGCAGCAGCGTGCCATCATCGAGCGGCTGACTGGACCAAATGCGGGCTCTTACTCGAGTGAAGCCGACCCTCTCGAGCCAGAGTTCAAGACGACGTTCTACGGGCCCAACTACGCCAAGCTCAGCACTATCAAGCACAAGTACGACCCGAAGGGTCTTTTCATTGTCCGTGCCGGCGTTGGGAGCGAGCGGTGGGATGAGTGGGGCCTGTGCAGGGTCTGATTCTGTTCAGAATCAGGTGAAAGAGACTTAAATTACCGGACCTACACATACGATTCACTTGGGGTAAAGGGCCACGGCTTCGCCTGGGAGGTAACTCGTACTTTTATTTTGTTCCGTTCCCCCTTTCATGGCAATAATATCCTAATAAAAGTAAAGGAAAATAACTATTCATATACATGGAATGAATAATTAGCCCCCAGTAGGCAAATGAAAGATGCATAAGCTTGTATAAGCCTAGGAATTAAACATATTAAAAATAGCTCTCAAATCTGAGGAAACACGGGCAGAAATATGTGCCATGGACGGAACATCTGAATGGGAAATCCCCAATGAACAATTTTTATGTCTATATTGTTTCTATGCTTCCCGCGCTACTCGTCGTCAACCTTCGGTTGACTCCTCGCAGCCACTGCGGAAGTTGCCGAGCATGCAGGATAAAGATGCCGACGGACTGATCCGAAATCGCCAAAAAAACTTTTTTTCCCCCTAGGCCCGACTCCTGAGCAACCCCTGTTTCCCCGAGTAAGTAAATAGGTGCAATTGTACAGCCGCTAGTTTCATTAGGTTTTTTTGAAATAAATTTAGGGGCTGTGGCTAAATTCATTAAACACAGCCATTAAAAAGTCCCTCCACGTTTAGTGTCTCTAATGGAAATTTTGGTGCCCTGGAGTTTGACTTGGGGTAAAGGGCCGTGGCTGCGCCCGGCATGACCTCGTACTTCCTTTTTTTAATTTTTGTTCTCCTCAGCATCAGTAATACCTGATAATCAACCGTCATGTACTGGTGATAGGATCACAGTGCGAGTGCATCTTGCATTTATAGTTATTCATCTGCCTCGTTCCAGGAATTGTGATAATGATTCGGCCTGCTTGCCCGAATAGTGACAATAAGTCTCAATTACCAAAATCATGGACAATTTGCATGGGAGCTGATAAAGAGCAGATGTCGACTTCATGTACGCTCACTTAATTCCGTGCTCGCTTACCACCGGTTCTTACACTCGCAACATCTTTCCACAGTAAATATAGACACCTTACAAGGACCACATTCCCCCGGACTACTATTGTATATCAACTGTTATCTCACTCACATATGATTGCAATATTCTGACATTCAAGGCTAGGGTTCCGTCTCATCGATCCTGGTTTATCTGGATGGTACTTACACCAGGGTACGAAATCCAATATTAAATTGTTACCCATGCTAATCACTCACAGGACGCTCGAGTGGCCGAGAGAATGGCGGCTATGAGCATGCAGATGGTTTGCATGAAACCCGCGGAGAGCACCAAATGGAGGCAGGTTTCCTCGAACAAGATGGAGGGGGAGGAACAAGATAGTAATAAGAGGCCGATCTTTAACTTCTTGAACAACACTGAACAAGTAGCTGAATAGGCAATCATTTAATTACCTTTTTTCTTTTCTTTTCTACATGCTTCCCAATTGTCATTTTAATTCTTTCAGGTTACAGTGCAATAATTGGGCGGGCAATGAAACCTGAGAGCTAAATTCACATTCACGAGGCGAAGGACTCTGCTCTAGACAAGCCTGAGAGCACCTTTTTCCGCGCCCGAACGAGACTGTATGTCCCTGTTAGTAACAGAGGGCAATAGAGGGTGAGCAGCCACGTGATCTAGCTTCTCAGCCTTTTCAATAATCGGTACCACAGCGGCGGAAGTTCAAGGATAGAAACAAGAAAAAGGATAAGTATTACATGCTTACGAGCATCAATGCAACAGGTAAAGACAGTCCGCAACCAAAAACAAACCCGGCCGATCAGCTCCACACACCTTTCATCCGTGGTGGTATGTTTTGAATGCACGAAAATCAGAGAAATAGACAAGCGCTTTCCACATGCTCCCATCACCACCAGCGAATAGAAAAAAAGCAAGACTATTGAATCGGTGAAGTGCCATACCCAGAACAGACCGAATTTCGGACCGGGCCGGATGAACCCCTCTCTGAAAGGACGTCTTATATTTCGGACAGGACCACAGGTGTTCTAAATACATTGGTGCGACTAGGTAGTCAAAATACACAACTGCATATGTCTCTCTTAAATTAGAGGACCATCTTCAACAGTTGCCAAACTAGAGCCTCGTCTTTAGGGCGGAAATTGGCAGGGGGCCCCTCAAAAGTAACGAACAAAAAGTTTTTTTACTCGGTGAAAAATCCCGTTTTGATGGAAAATAACATCAGTAAACATTACAGCCACTAAAAAGAGTACAAATTTTGGAATCAAATTTAAGCACTGCCACTACGTTATCACAACACGGCCACTAAAATGTCCCTCAACGATCAGCGTCACTAGTCTCAAAAACTGAGAAAAGGGGTGATCTGAGTTTTGAAAGGGACAATACTTATTACATAAGTACTCGTAAAAGGGACGGTACATATTACATAAGTACTCGTAATCTTTCTTCAACTTTTGAGAAAAATATCATATTTGACCTCTGGTCTTTTTGTTCGTTTTTGACGGGCCATCGAGTCTCCCGCCGAAATCGATTCGAATGAACCCCATGTCATGGACAAATCAAAATAACGATCAACGACCGGTGTTCCATCCAATATTGTTACCGCATCTCATGCATCTACAGCTCCCTCGAAGAAAGTCTCGCTGTGCGGCGGGGGTATGTAGCTCGGGGCGCCTTGGGTTTGTGCGAGCGCAGAGTAGACGCCGAGCGAAGGGTCATCAACGAGCTCCCACACTGCGGCGCGCAGGTACCCTTCCCCAATTTCGATTCGGGCTGGGCCGCACAGCGCCTAGTGCTCTCACGGTCTGTGAAGGAGTATTTCGCGAGACATTCGGAGTGCGCGACGCACCTGGCACATATACGTTGTGATCACCCCGAATGCTGGCGCGATGAAATCCTCGTCGAGTAGGGTTGCGAGTGGGGATAGGCAGAGGAATATAGCAAGATGACGGTTGATGATCTCTGGAGTCAAGCTAGTTGGATGTTGATTGCGGGTGTGCGCAAGGAGTTTTAGGTAGCTCCTGATGCAAGAGTAGCTCGAGGCAGAATACTTATGCCGCTCGGACGAGAATACATACGGGAGGAAAGATAATCTGAAAGGCTCTGTTGACGGGTCTTCAGCGAGCGGTACTTGATGCTCCTGTCTCAGAAGTGACTCCAAGGAGACATCCAGCAGCGAACCAGGGATCAAATACGTCGAGAACGCACAATATGCACAACACGGTGATGAGCAAATTCTGATACGCCTGCGCGACTGACCGGGGACACCGGGGTTGGTCGACAAGGTACAGCCTTCACGCCCAAGAGCAATAGCATCCGCGACATACTTTTCCCATTGACGCATTTTCGATCCAACCAACTTGGAAAAGTCAGATACTCCACCGGGGTTTTGTGGAAAAACAACCTACCTTTGGTACGCTACGGGGGATGGCGGCTCTGTCTGTAGGGAGAGGTGTGGAAGCTTTGTATTTTTTTCAGTGAAGCAACATGTCGAGAACGAGAAAGCGCAGAATGCAGCCGCACGAATATTCTGAGAGCTTCGTTGAATAAAGGGCAGCGCGGGATTTTCCGATCTCCCCAGGGGAGAGGAGACTGCTTTTGTTCATTAGGTGGAGGCGCTTAATGAAGGGAAAATAGTCGGCCAGCGTAGTGTTCGTAAGTAGCGGTCCAAGGAGCACTGAGGTGCGGAAATACTGAGTAGACCAAAGGCATTCCTTGAAATCGGAGCTGTGAGCATTGTGTTGCCATCTGGGAGGTGTTATAGCAGTTCAAGCAAATATTGAAATAGATGACGACAATCCTCTCACAGTGGGATCACGAGGCGAGACCCGGGCGACACTAATACCGTGCTAGAAGGGGGTTGGAGTTTGCGTATCTTACCCCGCTGCTCTCCAATGCTAACACCGTTATTATCATGGGAACGAGGACGCTTGCGCTGGGTGTTGTGGGTACCTACAGACTAGAATTGATGTCTTTCAAAGAGTCACGAATCGGGCGAGAGCTTACCTGGAGGGTCAACAGCTTCCGCAGGGCGTGTCCTGTCCTTCACTTAACTGATTGACTGTGTAGGAGAGAGTGGCCCAAATTCAGATATGTAGAAATATACGCCGCAAGAATAAAATGAACGGAGGAAAATCACAGAGTTCAGAATATCAGGTTGATTCTTTCCATCTGTCAAGTATCAACGGCCCTCCGTGTCGCGCGCGCGCCTAGAAGCGCTTCTAGTCCAGCACATCTGCTGTCTGCTTCCTGTATGATGCGGGAACATTAGTGTGGCCCGCGACACAGAAAGCATGACGGCCAAGAGACGTAGATCGTCCTTCAGTTCTGGTTGGCGTGAGAACGCGTTTGAACTTCAGAAGGCGGAGAAGACTGGGTTGGGAGGCGGCGGGGGGAGTGATGGGAGCTAATTGAAGCCGGAAGCCACGCCAACGCACCTTGCAACTGGTCGACCTTGATTTCAAGACCTCGGACTCTAGGATTCATTCAGTCTATTCTTCGTGATGAATATCGCACTGAACGCACTCTTCCGCGACCGCATCGATCCGCTGGGGCGAGCACGTCTCGAGTGTCTCTATATACTCCTCCCTCTCGAGCAGCACCTCCTCGAGCGCCTTCCTCAGCAATTTTAACACGTACGATGGCCGCGTCGGCCGCTGCAAGGATCTCGACCAAGGACTTCCGCCGCGGACGTCAGTTCTGATTGGGTATAGGGCCAACGGATGGCGTACCTCCCGAATTCGATCAAATCATTGGAGAGTTGGAGGTGTTCAATTTGGGTGGACGCGGGGTTCAAATAGATGGAGGGGATAATCGATAAACTCGAATCTCCATAAATTTATAAACGCTATGCCAGCCGATTCTGATTCCGAGTTTATTCGACATGGCTCAATTAGTCATTGTGTTTATGGGGATATCGGGGTCTTCCCCGAGTTCGTTCCAGAAGCTGCATCTTAGGTAATAAGGCACAAAGAAAAGCCTCAATTCTCCCTAAGCTCATTTCCGTGCCTTTTTTCTCGACCATGAATCGTTTCGCTTTCATTCGGCATGGGTACACATCAGACTTTTCACCCAAAACCTGTGGAGCTTTTTTGTGCTTGTACAAACCCAAAAAAGCCCCAAAGTTGGGAACTTGAAAAGTTCGGGGTCATTTTTGACAGGCTCCCAATTTTTTTTTTTTTTTTTTTTCGTCATTGCTATGATGGATGGTTCGAATTCTGCATTTCTGACCACTCTTTTTTTTCTAAAAAAGCCAAAAAGTCCAAAAAGTCCAAAAAAGTCTATAAGTCCACAAGTTTTTTGTGAGAAGGCTGATGCACACCGTAGAACAGTTTATTTTTATACAAAAGTGATTGAGGGACACTGCCGTGAGCAAGTAAACTGGATCAAACCATCATTCCCGACATCTTCGGGATCAAATTTCTACGGTGAAGGTTGGTTCACTTCCGCAGTTCCAATCGCTTCATAGATTCGATATGTCGGCACCCATCCTGAGAAACACAGAGGAAATTTCTTCGTTAAACAAGCAGGTAAACGGGCGTACTAACGCCTGGCATAAACAGATCCCCCCACCGTAGGAGCCCCGTCAGCCGTGGCCCAGCCGTTCGTATTCGCTCTCATTAATCTTGGGTGACGTAGCGATAGACCTCAGAGGACTATATGACTGGGTCTGATCTCTTCAAAAAGCAAATCTATTACTCACTTGATTTATTTAGGCAGTCTAAGCATGCCCCGGCGCAGTGGAGGATTCAATCCTTAACCCCACAGTAATAATCATGGAGCGCAAGCATGAGTGACGCAAATTAATCCACGGCCGCGATTTTCCTCTGAAACAGAGATACGACTTATGTAATCGATTCACAATCTTGCATCCCTCCTAATTGAAAAAAAAAATAGTCATAGCTGTGCAGCGCACCATAAATTTGGCTCATACTCGAGTTTAGAGCACTCGGGATGCGCATTCTAAATAAGCCATGAGAGCCAAATTCAAACTAGTACTCCGATACAGGGACAAGCCAATTGGCCAAGTCAATCGCAAAAGTCTCGTCCACCACGGGCCCACAACAGAGAAGGAAGGCACCATAATCCACTTCCCTCCTCCACAATTTTATTTCAACTACTTTATTTAGTCACCGGCAGCTATCTGATTCTTCAGGTCGAGTCGTTCAAAGTTGTTCACAAAAACACAATACAGTCGTGGTTATACATTTTACAATTCATAAGAGAGAAACATTTTTTCGCTTCCTTGTTGATTCGAACGCCGAAGCGGCACGGCTCTCACTCGGCCATGTTGTTTTTCACGATCGAGAGTCCGGAAATTCCAGCTAAAGACGTCGGAAATGAGCATACCCATCATGAATTCAACATAGTGACATACTTTGGGGGCTACCGGCAGTCTCGAAGCCTGCCAAGGCCATCGGGTTGGAAACAGAAAAGAGCTTGCCTGAGGCGAGACCACCGCCGCCGCCAAACGGCTATGGTGTTGCGATAAGAAAAGAAAAATCAAGAAAGCCAGAAAGGAAGGAACCGTACGCACCCCTGCGACTCTGACAGCCCCGGTCTGAGTATCAAATATCACGAGTTGCACCTGGATGAGGAGACTCTGGTTGTAGTACTCGTAAGGCCCCGCGAAACCGCTGATCTGGGAGATGATCTCGTTGTCTGGGGTATTGTTAATATCAATATACGTGGATTCAGGCTGTAACGAATATCCTACCTTTGAGCACGACGCTTTGCAAGTTATCAGGGGACTGATTGGAGCCGCGCTTAATGACCTTGGTGGTACCGTTACTCAAACGGTACGTGGTGGAGATGGCGTCAACGACCCAGCCGCCATAGAAGTCCATCTGCTTGATGGGGTGCAGAGGGTCGATCGTAAGGCCGGGATCGGTGTTTGGGAAGTTGGTCGCTGCGGTTGAGGTCAATGAAGGGTACAATTGTAAAAACAGAGAAGCCACGGACCAGTTTGGTTATCGTTGAAGGACGTGCCCTGGGCGCCACCGAAGTTAGAGGTCTGGACGACGACGGGTTTCGTTTGGAGCATGTTGTGGATGGAATGTGTTGATGCTGTTAACTGAAAGAAAGGAGCCACTTTATACCTGAGGTGTGTGAACCCAGAGCATTTTAGGAAGCTCCACCTTCTTAACATGGGTGAAAATACTCTTTAGCGCCATAGAGCAAAGGTCTTCGAGAACGACAGTGGCGTCCTTTCCTGACAGATTCCTTGGCAGGAAGAAAAGTTGGCTGGAAGCAGTTATATGGAGGGCATGTGGGAAATTTCATGGAAAAGCAGGAAGATGTTCCATCACTTTCAATTTTAAGTGAGACCAGAAGTAAACAGGTGGACCAGTATCCGATAATTAGTGTTATACCGGGCTTGGGCTCAGGGCCCAAGACCCGACCCGACCCGACCCGACCGAACAACGCTATCGACGATGATAATCCGAGCCTTTCAGAAGGGCTTCGAGCTGCATAGCGGCTGTCGATCAGCCAGGTACTTACCCTACATCTTTGCTACTCATCGCATGTAATGTTGCCGGCAGATATCATGCGGGATTGGAGAGGGTGCATATTTACGTACCTCGTCAGTGCCCGAATGAATCAACAGCTGAGACCAAAAAAAAGAGTTGGGATCCAGGCAGATGTTTTCTTACGCACTGGTCAATCATAAGGAAGTTCTCGGTTCTAGGCATCTTCATAACGAAGGAGGCCGACCAAGGCGATTGACCCATAAGTGTTGGGAAAGTCGGAGTAAAGGCGCGGATTTGGAATGAGGTTAGAACGACGCCCCTCTTCAGCGGCTGTTGAGCGCACCAAATCGAGGCTGAAATAAAGGTCATCTGGTTTGTTGTAAAAAAAACAAACGTGAGAACCCAGCGAGAACCCGCCCGGCATAAATGCATATGGGGTTTGGTTGGAGCTGCGAGACTCGAGCCGCTGTCTCCCGTAGCCCTTTACTGAACATCGTGGGTAGGGGTGAGAGCACCGCCGAGAAAATAAACTGAAAAACGCAGTGATTTCCTGGCGGGCCGTTCTCCCTTGCGTACCTTAAATTAGAATATTCTAGTCCCAGTCTGAAAAGAGAAGCATGTTCTCGGGTGCTATCATATATAGCCAAGAGAAGTTTTCAAAAAGAAATGGTGACCGATATACTTGCATGAACGAACGAGCGTCCTGAGATATATAATTGAATGACAACTATTCCAGACACGATAGCGCTTACAGTGCAACTGCAAGCAATCATCGAGCCTGCATGGTATTTTCAAGCTTTCACGCCTCAGCCGCCCAAGACCCGCATGCCAGAGTTCGAGATGTGCGCGACTCTGCAACCGAATGCCCTCAGTTTTCGCACCCTCCCCCGGACCATACCTAATTCCCCGTATACTGCGGTGTATTGGCGGTGTATGTGCAAAGATTGCTTAAGCTCAAGGCGCAAATTGGAGCTTGACCGTTGACGTGATCGGTGTTTAGAACAGCGGGTCACTCGGAACGGGCCCGGGCCGAGTGTACCGCCCAAGCACTGCCACGTAGCCCATGCTCACAATCGGGCCGCGTGTGGCGCTGTCGGGGAGTGACTCACGACAGCGACCGACACGTGCGATGTCCGCCTCACCATAACCCTCCCGGCTCTGAAGACTGATTTCTTACGCCGACTCTATCCCGCAATCGTGGGCGGCGACAGCGGTCGACGCGGAGCTCTGGTATCGTTCATCCATCACAGTGCGTACTCCGATCGCAGAAGCTTCACAGCGCAACTTCAACTGCAACAATAAACAAATGTATGGGATTGGTTCTCATGCGCAGGTATTCCGACATATTCCCACTCACTACGAATTCAATAGGGACGCCGGCAAGATTAAGGTTCCGCCCACCAGCTTGTCGCGCCTATGGAGGTGTCAATCAACAAAGCGACTAATCTCCTACGTCCTGAGGTCATTTTCACGCCGCTGCTTGTCTCACTTGGCCGCTAGCGACCGGTCGTGTTTCAATATTGATATTATTCCGGTTTGCTCTTTGCACGCCGGACACATGCCCGATGCACTTCCGCCAATCCACTGCATTCCCGCGTTATGTCTGCGCCTTCGAACGGCATCTGGTCGCAAGTACTCTATCTATCTGATCCGACAACCTGGGGCCAGGTTGTCTTCTTTAAGGGGGACATCACCGTAAAGAAACAGGATATTCGCATGGATCCGATGAAATATCACCTCAACCCTATCTCGCCTGTTCAAATGCCCAAAATCGCATAGACCACTCAACGTACAATCACGATAAATCAAGGCGCGTAGGCGGGCAGTATTTGAAATGCCAAATAATTGCCATAAATTTGGGTGTCTGTGATTGGCAATGAGTGGCCTGAAAGCCAGAGACAATACATGGGGAATCACCTTATCCGAGAATACAATTCCAAGTCCAATTCCAAGTCCGATTTCCACCTTTATTCGCAAGTCAAGCAATCTCTCGTTGAATGGACACCAGTACTTGCCCCATGCTTGTCCTCGTATTTCGCAACGGTCATGGGCGATTGTTCCCCTGAGAACCGAGCGGTGAACACTTTGACTTTGCACACCTCGCTCGACAGAGCGGTCTCATATAGGAGATTAATGTTGCCCAACGCGACGTGGCGAAACTAGAAGTGCGTAAGATGAGTGCGATCAAAACTACATCTCTCCGACCCGTCTTAGTCCGGTTGCAGAAAAAAGGGCTCACCTTGCTATTGTCTTGGGCTCGAGTCGAATGATCAAATTCTCCACAAATGGATCTGAATCTTGGAGATGCAGACAGTCCTTCACTGGGGAAATACATGCCTTAAGTCTGCAACCTCAAAAATAACCGACGAAGGAAAAAAAAGCAAGCAGGAAAGTTTTGGTTTGGTGCAGACACCTTCATACTGAAATGCTCCGCACTCTTATAGAAACTGGAGACACGGACCATCCAATACCGAGGCGGTGCATACCTCGAACCTGATCCCAATGTCAGTCCACATCGCGGGAGTGTTTGAGTTCTGCGTTGAACATCGATGCGGAGATTAGCGACCGAGGTGTTAGACGCGTTAAATCTACAACCCCAGGCGAACATCAAGAATCAGTCACGAAAAGCACGTACCGCAGATTTACTGACCATGGCCGTACAATTTGACGCTGAGAATCCTGAATTAACTGGCTAAAAAGGAGGTTTCAAGTCTGCTGGTAACATTGAAAAACGTAAATCCGACCGAGTCAGTTCAAAAATGAGTCCCACCCGAGTTCATAGCGTCGGCCCGGATCGAACGGGCAACGTCTACCGACAAGTCAATAGTTGGGTACTGATTGCAGATGCGGACCATCCGCCGCCGAGGCGCCGTTTGCATTGAAACTAAGCTGCCTAAAATTGCGGGTTGAAAATAACGGGCGTACTTGTTAAAAAATCAAGTGCGAGGTCAACTTATCTTGGGCTTGCTATGATCAGTTTCCGCAGCTTGGATGCTGGATGCTGTCATCATTGAGCCAATTCAGACGCAAGCCAGAGAACAACTGGATTCAGACGTCCGCGACCAGAGTAGCCAGAGCGATTTTGCTGAAAGAAGTAGGGTTAGCAAGAGTATATAGATCCTGGAGGCCGCAGAATTCAAGAACGGCGAGGGAAAAAGGACCGAACATGGCCTCGGATCCGATTCGAAAGGGCTACTTCTGCCGAAATAAAATCCTCGCGGGATTACTGCCCGAGAAAACCGAGGACACAACACAGGAAGGATTCTTCACCCGAAAATGGACCATTGAGGACATGGGCAGACTCAAGGACTACTTGCGCAAGCACTCCCTGGATAGTGCAGCAGGAGAAGATGCTGCGTCGTATCTGGATCTCATGGAAATCCTGAACGAGGACTTGGCCTACCTGTGCAACGAGTGCGTAACGAGAAAAGACGGCCCCACGATCTGGTTCATTTCAGCTTTGATTGGCATATTGAAGAGGACCAAACCACAAGACAACCCAGACAGCTACAGATTGATAGCGCTCGATAGTTGCTTCTTGAAGGCCTTGACTATGCTCATTCACTGGAGGATTCATGACTGGGCCGGGGTCATCCCTGATTGGCAAAATGGATTTAAACCGGAATATCGCACAAACAACAACCCGTTTATTCTACGCTGCCTAAGAGACTGGGCCAGAGCGTACAAACTCGACCTGTATGTGGTTGATATTGATGTCTCCAATGCCTTTCCCTCTACGGACCAACCAACACTGTGGTTGAAATTGTTCCGACTTGGAATCACACCGCCAGATGCAAGTTTTCAGGCGGGCTGATAATGTAACTTAAATTATGAATTTCAGAAACCAAATTCAGTAAGCCACCTTAAACTCTTATTTTCAGGACACCTGAAGTTGAAACTGAATATATTATATTAAGTTACAACTTCGGGAGACCTGAAGCTCTGAGTTTCAGCAACAACTTTTGCAAGGCTGAAATAGCACCTTAAATTATAAGTTTCAGTTTCAGTTTCAGCACAGGTGAAATTAATAATTTAAGGGTGCCCGAAAACAATAGTTTTGGCAGGCATTTAAGTCCACCTGAAACAATAAGATTAAGCCATAATTTCAGCCGAACAATAAGATTTGGGCACAGTTTCAGCCTTCACTGACCGAAACTGTGCATTAATCTTATTGTTTCTGCCGGACTGGAATGCCGCCTGAAATTATTGTTTTCGGGCACTCTTAAATTATTAATTTCACCTGTGCTGAATCTGCAACTGAAATTTATAATTTAAGGTGCAAATTCAGTCGTTGAGAAATTGTTACTTAAATTCAAAGATTCAGACCTCCTGAAGTTGTAACTTAATCTAGTGTATTCTGCTTCAATTTCAGACATCTTGAAAAAAATTATTCAAGGTACATTTTAGGGTGTACTTTATGTTGTTTCTGAAATTACAAAATTAGGTTACATTTACAGGGTTCCTGAAATCTTGCATTTGGCGGTGTGAATGGGCGGCGCAATCTTTGATTGGCTTCGCATGCTGTACAAACGAATGGAATACTACGTGCGCCACGGAGATATGGAATCGGACGAATTCATGGCACTCATCGGCCTCCTCACAAGAGATCCGGCGTCTCCGATTCTTTGGAACCTCTTTCTGGCCGATCTGAAAATGATGCCCGACAAAGATGATATTTTTCTAGCGGCTGTTCGAATTTCCTTGCTTGCACAGGCAGATGATATGCTACTAGTATCCCTCTCTGTGCATAGTCTTCAAGGAAAACTCAACACTCTCCAAGAGTGGTGTGCACAAAACTTCGTTCTCATCAATATGATCAAGACAGTAATCTTGATCTTCAAATATGGGAGATCGTCGCAGCCTTCTCAACCACTCCCAGTCTTCATGCTTGGATCAACTCAGCTCAAGATCGAGACAGAGGAGAAATATGTTGGAGTACTATTCCGGACAGATACACAAAATATCCTAGCGGCACATTACAAGGCCAAAGCGCGTACCGCACGTTACTGTGGACATCGCATCCTGGCAATCGAGGACATGACGGGCAGGCTAACCCTGAAAGAGCTCAAAGAACTCTACATGGCTTGAATCGACTGTCACCTCACCCATGCGAAGCCACGCCAGATAGCGAAGATGTCCACATCACACAGCTAATGAAGGTTCAAATTAGATTCATCCGTCACATGCTAAATCTACACTCTCGTTCAATGGTCGCGCCCTATTCACAGAAACTGGGATAACACCAATTAGAGTCCGACGTCTTCAGCTCATCCTGCAGCATCTTATATATTTCCTTGGACTCGATAACAAGCACTACGCTCGTGCAGCTCTAAATAGCTCACTGGACCTGTCTGCCAAAGGCGTCAAAAAGTGCTGGGCCTCGGAACTAATCACTGCGGCCGGAAGACTGCCATTCAATTGCCCCGACCTAGTTCCAAATGCGACAACTTCAATTGAAGATGTCCAGAACTATGCGAAGTTGGTGGACAAGGTAATGCTGGAATGGCTCCAAGACACGATCGACTCATCAGAGAAGATGTACTTGCTTCACAAAAGATTAGAACCTCGGAAGGACGAACCGCCAACGCAAATAGCCTCAACTATGCGGCACTACCTAACTATGGTGAAAACTGAGGCGCATCGCGAGGCTTTGACCTCAATAATGCTCTCAACTCACTAATTGGCCATTGAAATTTTGCGCTACATGGATCATGCAAATCGACCAGTTCCACGGGCGAATAGGTTTTGTAGACTCTGCAAAATAGCGATCGAAACCCCAGAACATGCATTAGTCACCTGTGCGTCCCCAGATGCGCTTGTAGAACTGCGCAAACTATTTCTGGAAAAAATGTTCGCAAAAGCACCAGGGTTGCAACGTGTCTTGCAGAAAACTCCGAGACAGAGTTTCTGAAAGCCATGATTTATTCTATACCCACCATTGCACTCGTAGCCAAATTTGCTCATGATGTCCTCCAAATATTCTATTCAACTCCTGTGCTTCGCGAGAACAACTCCTGATATAAATAATTGGGCCCACTTATTCTGTGCTGATTTACTTTTGCTGCCTTACAGTTCCTTGGATCTACCACGGCGGCTTGACGTGTCTGTGAGCTCGTCTCTGGTGCTATGGAGGAGTCCAGGGGCAATAGTGTATTTGGGCACATGTACACTTAGATAATCCCTGGGAACCGGCGTACCTAAGCGGGACCGTGCCGTGTAATACTACCTACCTACCTACCTACCTGCACAGGGGTATTTTTCACATCAGCCTTTTGACATATCCAGACAATGTCGAAGGATAGGAGGAGACTGAGTGATCTCACCTTCGAGTAGTTTGTCAATGATGGTGTCAAGATCAACTGGACCTTGGAGCTTGCCATCGCTCGGGGGGTCGTACCGGTTGCGGTCAAAACAGGGAGATTGAGATCTGACTCTATATACGACTCCCATGCACTCCCATGATCGGACATAGTTCGGCTCGGCGCTCATCTCCCTTCTGCCGAAGACTATAATTGCGGGATCATCCTGTGATCCAACAGGTGCCCTTTGCTGTCCTGATACATGAAGATGGGACATTTCGAGGGTTTCATTTGGAGCTGAAATTACCGAGGGTCCCTCCACCCCAGTAAATTCAGTTTTAATGGGTCTCAACCACCGATTCGAAATACATGAAAATAGTGCCGAGATCAGCCAGAGGCGCGAATGCGGTGTTACAGGCAGGGGTAAATGTTCAAAAAAACCTCGTGGATAGATCCAGGATGAATATACCTGGATACACGAACAACCCGCCTCGAGGTTTGATGCTTCCAATCACAGAATACAGCTGGCGAACTAAATTCGGAATGTGCCGTACAAAAGCCGCGCCAAGCGCTCCCCATCGTGAATACAAAAGTCAAAAACCATCGTGAATGGATTCAGGCTGACAATAGCTGGGTTGGAAACTAGCATGCGTTGAGGCTTGAGGCTTAAAATCACAGCATACAGCCTCGCCCCGGCATTCAAACTTAATGTGCGCCCGTTATTCGTGGACTACAGGAGGCGAGGACTCACACAGTGGTTGTTGTCCGCAAACAGATGTTCGCTCAAAGATCCCTCTGTGGAAAGTCTCCCGTGCAGGAAACATGCTATCTGCGTCTACCATCTTGAGGCAGTACCTGAGTGAAAAAGCGCTCACGAAGCTGATCTTGACGCACTGATCTTCCCGGGCGACCGCCTCGCACTGGAGACGATGACAGCGATTCCGGCGGCTAGGAGGAGACTGAGTGATCTCACCTTCGAGTAGTTTGTCAAGGATTGTGTCAAGATCAACTGAATCCTTGGAGCTTGCCATCGCTCGGTGGTGGTAACGGGTGCGTTGGAGAAGGTGGTTTACCCACTGTCCCGCATGATCGGACACTATTTTTCTCGGCGCTCATCTCTCTTCTGCCGATCGCCAGGTAACAGGTGCCCTTTACCGTCCCAATATATGAAAATGAGACATTCCCAGTGCTCCATTTGGAGCCGAGATTGCTGAGGGTGTCTCTGCCCCGGGGTTCAGTTTCCATGGGTCTCAGCCATTGATTCGAAATCCATAAAAACTATTACTGAGATCGGCCAACGCGCGAATGCGGTCTTGCAGGCAGGGTTCAATGTTCAGCTGTCAAAACATGGGGAATAGATCAAGGGTGAAAATATCTGGATACGCGAACAACGCGCCTCGAGGCCTTATCCTTGCACGGTCTTGCCCGCACCCAAAAACCTGTGCTCAAAAAACGCCTGGATTCGCGGAGTACAGGAGGGACAGTGCTTGTTATCGGCAAAAATATTCTCGCTCAAAGGTTCCTCTGGGGAAAGTACCCCCATGCAAGAAACATGCTATTTTCGTCTACCATCTTGCGGCCGTGGGCGGAAGCGCTCGGGAAAATGATCTTCAGGCACTGACATGATATATTAGAACAGTTGTTCATTGCCCCGAAGGTATTGGTAATGGCTCCATTACAGATTGGCGCCGCACATCCTGATTACCACAGGATGTCGGTTCATTTTTACTTCACTCTAATTTTGTACTAACCACGGCTGTAGTGAGGGAATGAAAATCCACAAGGATTGCAGTAATATTAATATTCTCACTTTTGTTTCCGACATTTAAACATAGGGTTTATCTTTGGCAGAACATCAACAGAGACCTATAATTGCATGTGTGATGTGATTCATATAATGCTAAGAATGCGCGGAGACGGGTATGTGTTTCGATGAGCACAACAAAAGATATATAAGCCCCAGTGAAGGCGCCCACCCCACTTCCCAGACCCTTCTTTCCCTTCGTTCTTCTTAGCATATCTTAAATGGTTTCCTGGAGCAAGGTTCTCGGACTGGCGTCGATCACCGCGGCGACCGCCCTCCTCGGACTGGTCGCATTTGACGTTCCGTACTTCAAGTCGGTCTATTTCCTGAAAATGGACATTCCCAACAACGGAACACCCGCGAACCCCTTCGTTATCTTAGGTGCGTGCGCATATCAGCCGCCTTTCTGAGCCTACTCACCTGGAATCTGCCGCAATCAGGGGTTCTTGGTTACTGTACCGATCTGCAGGATGGGAAGGGCCTCCAGTGCTCTCCGGCGCATGTTGGGTATTCTCTTGCCGGTGCGCCTCACTAACTTTCGACTGAAGACATCGATCCACACTGACCAACCGTCCCATATCTGTAGACGCCTCGCAGTTCTTGAATGGCACCGGTCTCAAGTCCCTGAGCGGGGTCTCCGGCTCACTCCAGAGTGCGTAGTCATCGTTCCATGGCACCTCGGGCAACCGATACTGATTCATCTTCTGCAGACGGAACAATCCCTGGCAACACAAACCTTCCCCCTGGGACGAGTATGTATCTCTTGCACTCTTCCTGTGTGCACCCAGCCCGAGCGTGTGTCATCCGTAGACACAACGAACTTCATTGGAACCCTTGACCAAATTGGACAACTCTCAGGTAGGTATCCTTTGAATCAACTGGAGATTCATGGACTAAATAATACGTACCATGCGCAGACGCCGCGAACAACATCGCGAAGCTTCCCGATGCGCTGAACAACAGCGTCAACACCATATCCGCCGCACTCACAAAGGTCCTTGTGGTGCACATCATCGCGTTCGGAATTGCGCTTATCTCGCTCGCCTTCGCCATCCTCGCCTTCCTTGGCGCGCCAATCGTCGATCGTTGCAGCAGCTGTTTCTGCGGATTCGCTGGCTCCGCCACGCTCGCCGTGATGATCTTTGACGTACTCCACCTGCTCATGACTGTACCCACTCACAAAATCTCTTGGATACATCGCAAAGTTATTTTGAACATACAGACGCCCGAACAACTCCATTCCCTTGAATTGACCCCACAACCAAGATATCCAACTTCATTAGTTTGGCTGCTAGAAATGTTATGCTAAATACATGACCAAATATGCTATTGGTAGTATTCTGTCCTGGTTTCAGGGCAGACGGATGAAAACTGAGCGCACAATCGCCGTTATGGCGAAAACAGCCTTTTTTGGAAAAAAAAAACACTCCCGCCCTAAGTTCCGCAAAGAGCAGTAATGAACGATGCAGTGTTGTTGTTTCTTCAGATCGTCGACTGTAAAGTACAATGGAATTGGTTGTGCTTTCTTCATGATCATGTCTGCAGTCAGTATTCGGGCGCAACAGGCACCTATCTCGCGCCGCTCTCAAAGTATTTTTTTGCGTCACCCGGTATGTATTATTTTGAAACCATGCTTAATTTTCTGAACGCCGCGAATATCAGATTGGGTGCTCAATATACACACCGAGAGCGCATCCGCATGAGGGCGAAGCGAAGGCGTGGGTTAAAACACACGCGGATGGCGATATTCCTAAGCTCCGCAGATCTCAAGAAGGAATGACTCTGGATGACTCCAGCGTTGTTTTTTGCCGACTTTTGCAGGCAACCTCGCAAACAGGAGGCGAAACGGGACGTCCAGTCAGAACCTCCCCACCTTCCCTGTTCTTTATTTCCACTGACCATCTCGTTTTTTACCGCCAATACATGGCACCTGAACTTCTGCGCACCCATTGATCGACGAGGCCTGTTTTCATCCCCGGAACAATTCGTCCAAATGCAGATCGCAAACAGCGCCGATGATGTGGCATTCAAAGTGAACGGCGAGAGATGACCGTGGTGGAATAGGATCCTGAGATTTTGAACCGCGTCACCAGTGCGATTAGAGCATAAAAGGGATGACCGGTTGAATTTTTTACTCGGCTTCCCTTTCTTTCTTTCTTTCTTTCTTTCTTTCTTTCTGCTGCCATTTTTTCCTCTTCCTTTTCTTCGCACTGCTCATTTCTGCCCCTTCTGCACCGATTTATCCTGGTCGATATGCCTATGACATCCTTTACACTTCTGGGTATGGTCGCTGCCGCTGGTCTGGTTTCCGGCCTGCCGTATGTGCTTTCTCTTAAAGCTACCCTACGGCTACCGACGACTTTTTACATCCAGTACCAATCTCTTCTCTCGTGACACGACTATAACCGCACCTACCTGCTTGGCAGCCATCAACAGCATCCCTACCTCCACCGATCCCAATCTCGATTGCCTGAACCGACGAGGACTTTCCGATGTGTTCTCACAAGCCATCAAGAACCTGCCACCGTCTGAACTCATCACGCCGGTCAACCAGTGGTTGGATGGCTTCTGTGGCTCTGGTTGCTGCAGGCATGTTCATATTTTACTTCTCCTAATCGAATTCTCATTGAAATTTGATCGGCACAGCAACTCCATACTCGAGGCTGTTTCGAAAACCCTCACCGATGGATGTGGCCCAATAATCAGCAACAACCATATGAAGTTTGTTCAAACAGGAGCTGTCCCAGCAGATAAACCGGATTGATCTCTGATTTGCTGAATCAGTCACTCTGCTGCAGGGGGAAGGATGCAACATTTCTACTCAAAATTTTCTTTATTCACAGTCCGGATTATCCCTGAAAAAAATCGCTGATTTGGTTGAACATGAATCAAAATCACAACAACGATCAAAATCACTGGCCTCGTTTGTTTGGAAAAATCAAATGGAATCACAAAGGATCCCTACATGAACAAATCATTGATCTGGTTGAACAAATCAGAGTTTTACAGAAACAGTTCTAAATAAAATCGCAAAATCAAGGATCTGGTTGAACAAATCGGACTTTTGAACAAAATCAAAATTGGAGAAGAAAAAAATGAAAAAATGATTGTCAAAGATCAGGTTCTCCTAAGCAACTTCATCTCCATCGGAGTCGACAACAACCCAACCTTTCCAGCTGCATGAAACTATCAGAATCACACCCAGTCGAACAAATGACATTAACCCTGATGTTGACCTCTTCTGGGCCTTGAGGGGCCTTGGGAATCAGTGGGAGCAGAGTTTCGGCTCCGGCCAAATTTAACCAACTGCCGCTGATGCAGAAGCTGTACCTCCGCTGATATTTCAGGATTTCAGTTATAGTCTTAAGAGAGAACAACAACTGACCTCAGTTTGCGTTGCTTCTTCTGCACTTCAGGCCACTACTTTGACATACCCAAAGGGCCTAATGGTCTGGTTTGAATCATGGGCCCAAAGGGCCCCGAATTAGTAGGGATATCCTGCAAGCATGGGAGCTCCTGGGTGTAGGGAAAAAACATGTGGGAGCTCCCGGCAAAACCGAAAAATTTGGCCGGGATCTCCCAGACATGTCACGTCACACATTGGTGTCTGGGGTCCTTTTGCTTCAAAAATGCCATTTTGGGGCAATTTGGTGCCTGGCTCATTAGATACTGGCCTTGGGCTGTATATTAATTAGTCACCCATCTGTGCTGCAGGTAATGGGGCAAATGTGCCAATGAAGACAAAGGTCCTGAATGTTGGGCTACATTGGGTAAGCAGCACATATTTGATAGGAAAGGTTGGTTTGAATTAGTCTCTCATGTCAACACCCATCAAATATAATTTATAGTGCTTATGATTCTATCATCAAAAGCACCAATAATAGTAATATGGTGTTTCGGTAATTCACTTGCCTTAGGCAGGAACTCCCACCTAATCCCCAACACGATCGGGAGCTCCTGGCTCGTTTAAATATTGGGCGGGAGCTCCCGCCCCATTCCCAATATTCCCGGGACATCCCCAGGATCCCCGGCAGTTCCCGGCTCATTTCAAAAATTCTGCAGGAGATCCCGCCTAATCCCCAAGAATAGCGGGAGCTCCCGGCCCATTTTACACATCAGCCGGGAGCTCCCAGTGAAACACCTGTAAAAGGACTCGAACTCAAGAGCACAAGGCCACTACACCAAGGAACCAGTATTCTGAGTGGCATTTATGACACACACATGGCAGCCCAACATCACCCCTCAATTTGAGTCTATTTTGCACGGCTGTCACTGTCAAATTAACCATCATCTATTGCCAGCTGTGGGAATTTATTTTGCGTTTTGTGCAACAACCAGGGGCACTTTCCCAGAACCGTCAAGTAGTGTTGCCGCGGCTCGGCTCAAAGCCGCTAGCCGTGAGAGCCGAGCCGTAAATTAGCCGAGCCAAGCCAGCCGTCAAGACCAAATTGGGCTCATGACTCGGCTACGGCTAGAGCCGGCTCCAAGCCGACTCAAGTCATGACTTTAGACCAGATTTGGAATATAAGCGAATACACCCCAGTATTGTCCTTTTTGCAAGTTCTCGAAGTCTATCTTGCTAGAAAGCACTCACGAAATATCTATCTGGGCCTCTATGCTGCTTTTCAATGGCCTTGATCTTGTACCTTGCCCACGACGCCTAACTAACGTCAATGCCGACCGCCAATACATTTCTGCCACAGTCTGCTGGTGTCTACGACTCAAAATCAATGGGTTTCCTGGGCATCTCTGTTCTGGGCCGCACAGATCCACGATTTGAAATTTCTTTGTTCTGCTCCCACTTTGAAAGAGAAAGGTCAAACATATTCATCACGCATCGACTTTAAACTTTCAGGGCTGCAGACGGTGAGAGCGCTGGATTGCATGGCAACCCACCACATTTACATAGTTTTTCTTCGCTTTTCCTTTCCTCTTTACCTCTGCTCATCCCTCTAGTTCCATACCATTCGTGCGTGGAGGAAGCAACTTGAGTGCCTCCATGCGGAATAATGCCTCTGTGCCGTGTGCAGCCAACTTCGCGAACCCTTCCTGGTGGTGTGTTGAGACAACTTTCCAGCTTGGTAAGTAGTCTTGGTTCGAACTCATGCCTTACTTGCACACATACATAAGCAGGCCAACGGGACAACAGCAATCTGACTGGGCCAACTCAGAGTGATAATTCAAAAGTGTAAAGCTCCTTTATCATGGCCTGTGGGTTGATTGCACCAGCTCAACTTGCCGAGTTCAACCGGATTCAATACACAACTTACAGGTGATAGTTTAAACACAATTTGAGACTGCCTCCAAGTAAAGTAGAAGAGGAAGTTTAAGATATATTTTTGATGAAGTGGGTAGTTTGACTCCGAGTTTTTTGTTTCTTATCTTTCCAGATAAATAAATTCTTCCTACGAGATTTACTGTAATTTATTTGTCCGGCATTGTAACAGGCTTATTAGCGATGTTTTAAGCACAATGCAAGACCGCCCTGATGCACAAACACTGAGCAGTTCAAACTGATATATTCCTGATGGAATTGCGGCCAGTTGAAGAGTCTCAAGGCAATCTGCACCATGTTTACATTCATGGGGACCTTTATAGTATTTAGCAATGACCATAGCGGGTTCTTCAAGTCTCAGCTAGTCTCCCTAGTCAGACCAAATGATCAGGATCGTTTTGCTAAAAAAAAAACAAAAAAACAAAAAAGAACTATGCACGATGTGCGCTGGCAGAAAAAAATTGACGATGCGCCCCCAAACGAATCGGTGGCAGCGCAGCCTTGATGGCGGTCGACATGCCCACGCTTCTCGTGCGAGTCCCCCGTGTCATGGAGCCCGGAGGCTTGCGCTGACGACCGCTTGAGAGGTGAGGTGGCTCGAGAGGAAAAATCTTGGGTGTCTTCTGCCAGGCTTGGACCGCAAAGGGGCAGTACGCCGGCTGCTTCGTCGGCACCCATAGGCAGTGCAGCAGCGCGCAGGCGACTCGGAGTGGGCGGCAAAAACCTGACGTAAATAAAATCTTGCTGGGATCGACTGCCAGTCCATGCGTGCACATCTTGAGACCTGACTATTTCAGGAGGTACAGCGGCTTGCGAGGCAGGAGCGGGGCAGCAAAGGCCAAATCTTGAATCGACATGGTGGTTGGATGGAAGGGGATTTCTGTGGCACGTCTGATTGATCTGATGTCAGATCAACCAGACGTGAAACATTTCCCTGATGCGTCGACATACTAGACTATAGAACGGGCAGGCGTTGAAGAACGTTGAGGTCATAGGCTCTTAGCCATGATACTGTACTATTACAATCAAATCGACAGGGGGGGTGACGCGTGACTCATTTTTCCAATTCGACAATTCGACAACCGCTAAATTTTTGCGTGACAGGCGAAAAAAAATCGATAAATTCGACAGAAATCGGGCCGAAATTGAGCTTTTTTGCATGGGAACATCGATTTTTGGGGTGACAAACCACCTGGAAAATTTGACAAACCGCCAGGTGACGAGTGACGAGCCACCAACATCGACAGGTACCCGTGTGACGCGTGACTGTCGATTTGATTGTAATAATACAGTAGTGGATAGATGAGTCTAGCTGACCAGCTGCATCTAGCTCTGCCTAGACGGCCGTTGTTGAGATCACCTAGACACACATGGGCGGCTAGCTCCGGCTATCGGTGTCGAGGTGTTTAGCCACAATCGCAGTTTTAATAACCGGCTGAACGCAGTGATGCTGCAGTGAAATGCCGTCAGAAATGCATTTCCCCATACCGCAGTAAGCTCCACGCAACTGCGGCTATGCTGCGGTCACGTATTCTTGCTTGGTTTGGGCGGTATGAATGGCTCACATTCTTTCATTCGACTTTGGCTCTCTGTCATCCGCCCTACTCACTCTCTTCCTCAAATCCTCTCTGGCACTCAAGATTTTCAATTTCTATGCTGCAAGCACAGGCTCAATCACCTCTTCAAATGCACAAGAACGGAGGCGCGCTCGCAAGACCTCTCGTCAAATCCGCTCCAACACCGTGCTTTCTCATCCTCTCTTTGTCTTGCTCTTTGTTATGCTCAGCTGTGTCGGCCCATGTTCAATCCATCATGGAACATCCGAACAAAGGATCTTTCATGTCTCTCTGTTTCCAGCCTATGTTCCGACATTTGTGGTTGCTTTTTCTTTCATGGCATTATACACCGCCAAAGTGCCGACACGTTACCTGCACCTGGGATGGTCATGTTGTGGACATGTTTGGGAAGACTTGATTCCAGGTGGTAACCTTGTGGTCGCCAGCTGTAAGTTGCAGGTTATTTCACAGCTTACCTCCACCTGTCACGTAATGTGTTGGCCATCTTTTTTAACAAGCTGTCCTTCAGGCTGTCGACAATATTAACAAAATATTTAGAACTCATAAGAACTGAATCTTGTCAAAGGACTACTTATTTTTACTTGTCGTTGTGGCAGGATTTTCCAAGTAATTACAACTTGAAAGTGTTGCGAAGTGTTTGAAACTCCGCCATCAGCACGTGAATGGGCTGTGCATGTTGATGTCGCCTTTGTCTCTCTCTTTCATTCCTCCGCCCACCACCCACTTCAGGTCTCGAATCTTGACAAGATCTCGCTTCATCTGTCCTTCTTTTCTCAGCCCGCCGTAACTATGCCCTCTCTCGAATCACTACAAGACCCCGCCTTTTCCACCCGGGCTTCTCTCTCCGCTCTTGGTTTCATCTGCATTCTACTGTTTTCTCTCGCATACATCTCGCCCTCGTTTCCGTGTCTGCCAATCTCCCCAGGTCATCAAGCACTAGAGTCAAATTCGACAAGAACAAGTCAATACTGCCAAGTTATGTATGCTATGACTCGTCAAAAGAGAAGGGAACGACGACCTACCAAGCTTTTCTCGTCGCTGCCATCCAGGCTCATCAATGCGAAGAATCTCAAAGGAGACCCACTACTCTATGTTTGAAGCTTGAAGATCTTGACTCAAGTATGTACATGCCGCCTCAAGTTACAAGTTATTGTCAATGTCCTCAATAATCAAGACGTCAATGCTAGTCTGTTTTTGTTCTTTATCGCTTCCACCTACTGCTCGTTGATGGACTTTTTCTCACCGCTGAGCGACTGATTTCTGTGGGCCATCATTCTGTTCCTTGCTGCCACAACAAATCCAGCTTTGGTCCCATCGACTCCCACCATAGCCAAGTCCATCAAATTTTTTTTTTGCCTTGTACCGCACATTGACCGGTCATTTGCCAGACACTCGTACTTCTATATTCCGTGTTTGATGCGGAGACACTTCATTTCGGCTTGGTATATGCATCTATGTATCTAGTAGAATGAATGCATTTCATTGAATGGTAATACATGCATCCTGGGATATATTTTGTCAATATTTTTTTTCTGGCTGACCATGCAGTCGCTTCCAGATTCATCGTCCAGCTGGCAGCCACATCGAGCTGGCCACAGTCTGGGGCCATAGGCGACCGAACGTGGTGTCTACCTGATCAGTACCTGGTGGCCATTCTCAAGCAACATGTAGTATGCATGTCGGGTGCAGCTGGTGGACATGTGTCGGCCAAATGACGGTGTAATTCTTCATATATAACCTCCACTAACCATCCCATGCCTCACACAAATGCCTATCTCCCGCAGCAACGCACTTGGGTCACCAATTATAGTGTCGTTCAAACCTGGCCCTATTTGGTTCCCTGTTTGCATCCCTATTTGCTCCCTTTTTGCCATTTTGGCAGTAAATTGGCATAAAAGGGAGCAAACAGGAAAACAGACAGGAAGCAAAAGGGCCAGGTTTGAAACCCCCCCGCCTGCATTTTTTGCACTAGGAAGCAAATAGGAGAGCAGTTCTCCTACTTCGCTCCTACTGGGCACATACCGGCATGCATCTGCTGAGTGGTATTCAAAGTCCGCTCCATTGGTAGATGGAGTTTGAGGCGGAGGGTTTAACGGGGACATACCGCGTGCGTGCGCTCACCGCTCTGCTCATGGTTGGGTATCATAAGGGCCTTTAATATGTGCTCCAAGTGAACCACGGAAGGATGCTATGTATTGGTATTGGCATGGTAGCAACAAGGAAATAATACAGTAGTGAAGGGTCAACACTGTGGTCGGAGAACCCCCTGAATTTCCCACAACAGGTGCCTGACTTTCACAATTCACTATGAAATAAAGTGAAAATATTTTCAGGTACTTTTTTATTCAGGTACTTTCGTTCCCGATGATATAAGTTCGGGGAAATTCAAGGTAAAATACCGTGAATAAGTTCAGGTGAAAAAATGCTGAATTCAAGGAAATTAAATAGATTGTTGATCCAGATGCTCCTCCGCTGCGCACATTGTGTTTCTGTGCTCGATGAGGCCCATATGAGTTACATTGAGTAGTCCTTTGCCTGCGAACAGTGTTCAACCTACAGCTACGTAACTATGATGTTATTACTTCACCCAAACAAACACCAGCTCCACTCCGCAGCATATTGTATCCCTCACTCGAACCACCGCCATCCCCTCGATTCTGTTACCTTACACCCTCATCCTGGCCCTAGCCGATCGTCGCCACCGTTCGTGCATAGCTCGTTGCTGACGCCGTTCCACTCCCGTTACATCCAGAGCTTCTTTTTCTCGGTAAGTCGGCTTCCGCTGAGTCGTCCGAGCCAATTCTTACTCAAACTCGAGCGCCGTCTTCTGCATTGCCCTTTCTCGACCCATTTCCATATGTGAAGAGAGCATTATGCATGGTGAAGGTACGTCGTTGCTTACACGACTCCATATAATAATTACTCATGCAATCAATACTGATGCTAGACGGGCCGACTTCAAGTTAGTGCCAACTTTTTGCTATGGTGCGTTCGTAATATAATAACTCTCCTCTTCGTCTCAGCTAACCCATTTTCAGTTCAGTATTGTTAATCCATATTACCACATGAAGCACTACGGCGGCAGCCGGAATAACGACCAAGACGATAGGGGGGGATAAGCGTGGATAGGACTGGTGGAATTGTGTTGTAATCATGCCGAGCAGCGCCGAAGCGTCAGAGGGAATTAGTGTACCGTAGTAGCAGGTACATGTGTAGATATCACCATGAATAGCATTGAGTTTCACTGCTCTTTGGCATGAAAAAGCATCCGTTTTAGGCCAGATTCAGTGGCCCCAAACAACGTTCAGTATGATATAGATTGAGAGTCAGGTCAAAACGTCGTGAACTGCCCCCCTGGTATCTTTCCTTTTCTACCTGAATCATAGGTGCCTGGATTTCACAATTTCTACCTGGAATCCAGCATGTTTCTGGGTTAATTACAGCACCATTTGTGGTGATTTTATTCTGGGAAATTCAGGTACTCCGCGACCCCCAGTGCAAGTTCAGGGTGATACAACCATGTGTCATCAGCTTACACTACACATGGCACTTCCCGCCAAGACCCGAGCAAAAAAAAACAAAGTGCACACCTTCGCGCTGCCCCATGCAGAACTAGAGTCTATGCCGTAGTCTCGAAGGCCTACGAGGCAGCGACATGCACAATGCAGACAGGAGTGTAGTGTTGGCGAGTCGACGGTGACATCGGGTATGAGCACCAGCAGCGAATCTGAAGCTGTGGCTAGCTGTGGCACAGGCGACGAGTCCACGACGTGGCGATGGAGCTTGAGGGGATGGTGGCGTGAGGCAGATGAGAGTTGACCGCCGGGCGGCAGAGCTTGAAATGTGCGAACAGGAACGCAACCAGGAGCGCATGTAGGAAACAGAACAGGAAGAGTTTTCAAAAAGGAGGGTCAAGTGCCCCTGAATGCAAAAAGGGTCCTTTTTGGCTTCCTTTTGTTCTCCTACTTGCAATCAGGAAGTAGAATAGGAAAACGAATAGGGAGCAATCAGGAGCCAAATAGGACAACTTTCAACGACACTTATGTCTCTGCATGAGTTTCCCTCATCATCCGCTTTTGTAGTGACTGACTCCAAGTTTTTATCACCCAGATTTACAAAACTCGCTTATTCTGGCGAGTTCTATGCAGTGTTGAACATAATTTTCTTCGAACAGAGCCTGTTTGAAAATTCGGGCTTGAAGAATAAGCTTCACATTTTTGTAGCTCTCACTGTAGTAGCTTTATCCGAACCCTTAATATTACGAAATATCCCAGAAATCTTTCAAAGATCCTGCTTACAGCACTGTAAAAATGCGGCCCCGGGTGCCGGAGCGAAGCGAAGGCATATCTTGTTCAAATCTAAACAAACTGGCAAGTGATCCGAGGGCGGAGTTTTGCGGAGTTGTAAAGGCTTCGAACAGACGGACAGACACACATAATTTTATAAAGAGACAAACAGTCGTCGGCGCTTCGCGCCGGTTCCTACTTGCGGACGTTCAAATAAAAAAACTTTGGACAATGTATTACAATAAAAGCTCTTTCCATAAAAAATTGTTGGTATACAATGGTGCACTGGACAGAAGTGGCATAGAACCGAGCTTATTGAACAGGGAGTAATGGGCGGCTGCACTTCTGGACATTTGCTGTCTAACCTGGTCGCGCCAATCTTGCAACTAAGCTTCGCCGCGGCCGACATTCTCCAGGCGCACAGTTGCCGTATGCTCGGTATATTCCTCGGCGTCAAATTGACGCCCACATTTCTGGACATTTGCTGTCCAGCCTGGTCACGCCAATCTTTCAAGTAAGCTTCGCGGCGCCGCTGTGGCCGACATTTTTTAGGCGCAGAGTCCCTGGAGCGCCATGCTCGGTAAATTCCTCGGTGTCAAACTGGCGGCCACATTTCTGGACATTTAGTTGCGCCAATCTCTCAAGTAAGCTTCGCCGCGGCTGACATTCGGCAAGCGCACAGTTCCGTCATGAGAGCGTGATGGTGGTGATTAGAATGGAGATTGGAAAGTACATATAGAGATATGGCTTCGGACGGACAGAGAGACTTAATTTTATAATTTATAACAAGCGCTCGCCGGCGCTTCGCGCCGGCTCCCACTTGCTGGATGTAACTAAAATAAGAACGTTGAATGATAGATAAAAACCGGAGTATAAAAAGGCTCCGGACGGACACACGTAATTTTACAAAGAGAGTGAGGTAACGATCCGGAGAGCCCTTTCCTCCGTTCTTCGTTGGAACTCTGAGAGCCTTCCACTCATCTCGTTCCATTCTACCCAGAATCCCGATGAGTTCCGTCACACCTGTGCTTTCTAGAGAAATGATGGAGCGCAGGGCGCTTGGCCAGAAAGAGGAGGACATCTTGACCCGGTATCCGCTTCCATCTCATTGGAGACGACCGTCAGTCGGTGGCAGTGCGCTTCAAAGGACGATCTTCAGTGTCCTCTGCATGGCATCGTTTGGACATGTCGAGTTAGCCCCAGTGTGGGCGTCCATAAAGCTTGAGGAGGAAGGCGATGACAGTGTTTGGGTCGAAGAGACTCGTCAGCACTGCGACCGGTTGAACAACCTGCTCGTCGTGGTATGTGAATATTTTTCTTTCAGAGCCTCTAGCCGGCTCATTCTCGTCAACTCGGAGGGGAGTCCTCTTTTGGCCACCTCTGCTGCCTTCATCACCACCGTTCCCCCCAGACCAGCGATGGCGGACTATACGCTCCGAGATCCCTACATCTGCATGCTTAGTGCTGCTGGAATGCTCATCGGGGGCATCATCGTTACCGCGGTGTCCTTCCTCGTTCTTACTAAGGCACGGCCCAACTGGGCGGAACGCGTATGTCACAGTCGCACACATTCTTACATCATGTTCTCAGTACGCCGTACCAGGTGCTCTATGGCAGCAGATTCCACGTGTGGAGCACGCTAATTCTTGGATCGTACCCAATTGTTTCTATCGGAGCCGCAACTATCCTCTTAGCATCCGGTACGGCACCTTCGAACACGATTCGTTTAATCCGTCTTGACGCTCAAGCTCTCAGGCATACTCAGTGCCATGTGGGCCGCAGAAGATCTTGCATTAAAGGCCAGCTCGCTCGTGATCCTCTCTCAGCCTCTCACGATGGGAGTTTTGTTCGGTGTTTCATGCCTAACAGCGAAGCCCGCAACGCCGCTGCAGTAGAGAGCCCAATATATTGTTTTGTGGTGCCACCGCATGTATATACAAAACTAGGGCTTGAGGAGCACTCCTAGAGCAGGGAAAAACTCGTGGAGCCTCCAGCCTTTTTGTAAACTGATACCCCGAAAGTGCATGCAGACTCAACCTTGTACTGTACACCGAAACTAATCCACTAACTTGAAGGTAGGGCGTCAGAAAGGCGAGAAACAATACGGGCGCATATGAGGCGATCTAAAGACGTCGATTTCTGCAAAGCGAAAGAAGCGTGGATTGAAAAAAATAGGGTTATTAGAAGACAAAGCAGGCTCCTAGGGTATGAGATAACCCTATTCTAGGGTTCGCCCTATTTCTGGATAGTTGCGACAAACCCCTGATGCACTCACCAGGTGTGCCACTCACTTCCCTGGTGGCGCTACATCACATCTAGCGATTGCACATTGTCTTTGTAGCAACCATTGCTTCACTGCCATCCCGGACCTTGCAGCAACCATTGCGTCAGTGACAGCACCTGCCTTTCAGCAACCATTGCGTCACGGAACACCCCCACCTAGTAATATCGGCCCCAAATCTCGGGAAGGTATTACCAAAAACTGGTGTGTGTGCTTCCCCTCATTGGATTTCTCTGAGAATTTCTGGCTATATCGGGTGCCTAAAATGGCTGGCGAGTTCCTGATTAACTTTTCCCACCCCCCTATCCCCTTCCCTCGGTATGTGGTCCAGAGGGAAAAGGTCAGAAAAAAGAGTTCCAGCATTTTGGGGCTGTACCGGCTGAGGGCCCCACCCGGAAAACACTACTTGCCCGTCGGTTTGGCACAAATCCGATTTTATATGTATGTACAACATACACATAGCTAGCCCCCTCCCAAAGGACTTTTCAAGCGCACCAGTATTCATGGACTGATGACCATTCTCCTATAGGTATGAGGCGCAGGATAGGGAGGGGGGGGGTGTCTAGAGAGGTCTAAAGATTGCTTCGAAACCCCTCATGCACTTAAGGGTTTCGGACCGTCCCTCGCCGCCGTCGCCTGTTTGGCACCGGCGGCGGCAAAGGGCTTCCAGGGTGGGCGAAGCTCGTCTTTTCATTCTTGAAGTTCCATGGGGGACACTCATCCAGACATTCCCCTCACTGGTGTCGATATCCTTCGAGGATGTCTGACCTCGCTCGCCGCTGTTTGATGGCGACGACGAAGACGAAAACGTGAAGTTGTGGACGAGACCAATGAAGATGTGTTCAGAATGTAAATACAAGTATTTTTCATACATACATGTATACCTTTCGACGTTGCACCCGTGGTTGGCTGTTTTCGTTTTCTCACATAAACCCATTTTTGGACAAAACACCACAAAAGCCATGAAGTTGTGAAGGAGATATATCCAGAATGTGAATACAAGCATTTTTCATACATACATGTATACCCTTCGAAGTTGCATGTACCCGTGGTCGGCTGTGTTTCATTTTCTCACGTAAACCCTAATATAGGCGGAGCGGGATGTGGGCCCACATTCTCGGATTAGAGGAGAGGATCCCCTTGAAGACCTCGGATTCCGGGGCAGTCGACCCAGCGAGGGTTCCCCCAATTAGCTAGACGACAAAGGACACCACATCCAGCATAACGAATGTTATCCCGAAGAGCGAGCTGATATCCCGAGAATGCTATGGGACGGAAGGAAAAAGTGGATCATGCGTGCGAGAACCATGTAGAACACATTCACCCAGAGCGGCGCCATCAAGACCAGGATCTGGGTAATCAACGCCAATCCCGCACGTCACGAAGGCGGAGAATTCCCAGAAACAAGCCATGATGAGGACCCAGCAGAATGTCTGAGGGTTTTCAATGAGCTCATGCGCGAGGCTAGTACATCTGCGGGCTCAGGACCGTTTTGTATTTCAGTCTGTGCGATGTGCAAGGCCGTCACGACCCCAAACACTACGTTCCGCGGGCCCCTAGGCAGACACCTACGCAGACCTACGCAGACCTACGCTCAGTTTGTCTAACTGAGCGTAGGTCTGCGTAGGTCTGCGTAGCCCCCTAGGCACAGCCCTAGGCACAGCTAGGCACAGCTAGGCAGATCTGCCTAGCCGTCTAGGCAGACCTACCCAGACCTACGCTAACATAGGCACAGCTATGCCTAGGAGGCTGCGGAACGTAGTGAAAGAGGACAGAGAATAGGACAGCTGCGGCGAAGGCAGGAGAAAAGTTGCACAGCGCATGGCAAGTTCCTGGGGGAACAAAACCGTTCTTGTCCGGAATTTCGGTCTGAATACAGGTTGGCAGCACCAGGGTGATGGTGCGGCTGGGGACTGTCGCATGGGCGTCGGTATGGCCTGCAATGGTTGAGAATTTGGTTGTCAGGAACTCGCCAGTTGGGGCTGCTGTCGATGTCAGCGTCGAGGTGGGGGTGGGATTAGGGCCATTGGCGTCAGTTCTGACCACAAGGGCGGAAGTCATGCTGGTGAGCCCTACAAGGGCGATCACAGCGCGAGAGAAGAACATTGAAAATGGAGCGCAGAGTTCAACTTTGATTAACTCTGAGAAAGGGTGAGGTTAAATACTTGGATATGCTGCAAGGTTCCTCTGCTTTATATTTTACCAGGTCATCGTCCACAGATGGCAACTGCCTCGTCCGACCATAAACAGATCCGGTTCTTGTCGGACGAGGCGGTTGCCAAGCCGACAGCGCATGCTCCTGCTCAAAGTGCGCAGTGCGCAGTTTTAGGGCAGGGGCGGGGGCAGTGGAGCCAACACAGGTAAGTTAACACTTCGGAATAACACATCACAGGGCAGAATTCGCTCAGATTTTGGTCGAAAATGGTTGAAAAAGTACGGTTCGGCGGACCGAAATTTTCTCACGAAATGACCACCCAATTAAGCACTTCGCATCACATGTCAGATCCCATGAACACACAGTGACGAAGGCAAGCCTTCAATGGCTGTTTGGTTGGCAGGGGAAGGCTTTTCACCTCTTCCCTTTAGCCTTTTAAACCACAGAGAAAGTCGTAATGAAACGGTGCTATCAGAGGGGGGTGAGCGGCAGCGTCTTGGCGATGCAAGGCGCACATGTCGATGGGACAGAAGATTCGGGAATCAGCAGTCGCCCAAACTCGAGGACAGGCTACGACAGCTGTAGAGGTTCGAAGGATCTCAATAACCAACCACCACCTGTCCCTGTGGCAAGAATTCAGCAAGCTCAGCGGTCATGTTCCGTGCCGCGAGCCTTCGATAATGCGCAGAGAACACGGATGACAGTGAAGCCACTTGGAAGATTCCCACAATGACCCGTCACAGTTGGTTCATTCAATATATGCTCCGTCAAGATAGGGAAGTCCCTGAACCAATGAACAGGTGGCCACGAATGCAGTGTACGTCCCGAAAAAAAAGCGACGATGTCGCGAGACTTCGAGGAGAAGCGTCGAGCTGAATGGCCACATCGCAAAGTCTGAAAGGTTTCGACCTTGAGACACAGTTCTGGATGTCTGAGAGACTGAGAGTCGCGGATGATGATGGTATTGATGAGAGAGGCGTGTGCAATTGTTTTGGCAACCGGCAACTTCCGGGACATCTTTCCTCTTCCCACGACGACTTCGGTGTAAATAACCCTGGACTTTGTTCAATACTGGACGGCGCTTCCACTGTCCTCTGAAACTAAGCCTTCCCCTCATGGTTCTAACGTTTTTGCGAACGTCCTCTCCTTCCAGTTGGATGATTCGTCGATTATGTACGCCGCTTGCAAGGTCTTGCATGATCTTGCAATTTCTTTGCGGTTTTGAAGATGGTGCTGCGCATTCCGAACCGCCTTCTCACCACTATTCGCAAGCTGGTGCATATTCGCCGACAATGCATGTACGTCTTTCCGGGTACAGCCAACATTATCCACGTCGACGAGCTACCGTCGCGCGGAGTCGTGAACCCGCCGCATCTGCCTCGCTATGCCCAACGCATCTTCTAGACAGCCATGCAACGCACCCGCGCATCCCTCGCTCTATACACTTCCGTTCGTCCCTTCTGGCGCGGTACCTCGTTGAATCACGGGAGCCTTCACCGTGCCCTAGCTTTTTCCTGCTCGCTCCTCCCACATCGAGGCTGGTGCTAAATTCCTCTACGCGTCTCTTCAGATATTGACTTCTATTTATCCCCTTAAAATGCATATCGCCAGGCTGTGGAGCGCATCTTACCTGATTAGTAGCCACGCCACCCGCGATATTCGAAATCTCAGCGGAAACCGTGACGCAGCTGTTTGGCCATGTAGGCAACATGTGGGTATACGGGGCGTACGTCGCTTATTAGTCCTTGTTATCATTGCAACACCCACAATTCCTCCGACCTTCCAACACTAATTTTCTTTTCTTCTCATGCCACTGCGCCGGCTACCCCTGCAATAGGTACTGTTACGGGCAAAGCTATTGATTTTATGAGCGTACGTCTTCCTGCGCATATTTACTCTCATCATATCCAAATCTGAAACTCATGGCTTTTCAGCATCATCGAAACCCCCTCGGGCTTGGCTTTCACTAATCGGCGATTCAACCCTGGGACCATCACGTATTCTCCAGTAAGCAGCTCGTCCGCTTCTTGTCTTCCGCCTCTCAAAGTACTTTGCAGGTCACTTTTGAAATACTAATTCGCGGAGACACGCGCCAGTCGTTCTCATTGGTCACAGACTGAATATGTGATGTCCAACAACCAAATATATGTAGCCAACGAGATAAACCACCTTCATTCATCCCGTCGTTCGTTAATGTTCTAAGAGTAGAGTAGAAAATAACTGGCAAATTTAATAACGGCAAGAACTGGAAGCCCCTTAGGCCTCGGCCCGTGTTTGAGACTTTATTCAGTTTTTGGAAGCCGCGCGCTGTCCTAAGCGTAATGTCTGGGAACGTGGTAACGCCACGCTGGCGCAATTCCTCTAATCTAACCAGCTGTATCATTTAATCTTATATTTCACCTGGCAAGCGATACACCAGCACTCCGCGCACTGCTTAAGCACTTAGTAAATTATTTGGAATACTGATACCGCGCCTGCGCATCAATTGCGCATGGCTCTGTGCCGATATGTAGATGTCCCCCATAATTTTTATAGCCCTTTACATACACTCCAACAAGTCTACACTTCCGTCTTGTATCCGTCTCGCTTTTTTACTACGAAGGCAAGGTGAAGCGTGCGACGCGTGGATATATGTACGGTAGCTGTGGAAGTGGCCGACATATGGGGGTATGTGCGAGACGGTAAACGGACACGCGTCAACGAGGAGCACAGCCGCGATCCGTGAGTGGTGTTGAATTTTTGTGGGGAGTTGGCGGCGCCAGGAATAGAGCAGTACCTAGTCTCGTTTCCGCAGTGGCTCGCTGCGCGAGCGCAGCGCAGCGTGCGGCGGTCCTCCGGACCGATCCGAGGCAGGTTTTGAGATGTCGCTGCACTGCCACTGGGACATCACTTGAACATCACTCTTTTTGGTTGCAGACTCACGATTGACTTGCGGGTGACAGCGGAATTCCTGGAACCGATATAGGTTACCAGGTCTGAAATCAAAAAGTCGAAATTCGTGATGAACTACAACCTGTGGTTACCGTATCAAAACGGCCGAATTTTCGGATCTAGTCGGGTAGTCATTCCATGGGTCTTGCCGTGATGGCTATGATTCGACGTCCTAAAGGGTGGCAGGCTCAATGAGTTGCGGCGCTACGACAACGAGGTTGAAGGGAAGGTTCTTTCGGTCTATGCCATTCTTGGTCTGGATGTAGCCTTTGTCTAATCACTGTCTTGACTTACTCGTGTTTTTAAATGTTGGCTTTAACACGATATGGTCTTTAGAGGCTCATTTGCGACACTGGTTTGCTCAAAGAAGGGTTTGCAACACATTTATGTGTTTTTGTCAATAATGAGTCGACGTTGCTTTCTGGGTCGCAGTTCATTATCCAGGTTCCAGGGATGCCCGGAGGGCCTTAGGAATGCAATTGAATTTCATTTTAGGTGAAGTTTGAGGCTCAACCCAGGCTTAACTTATTTACGCGTTATTTTACGGTCCGTGCGGCCCGGGATCCAATGTTGTTTGGTCGTGCGTCAACTTCTCTTCTTGCTCTTTCCACTGATGCCGCCACTCGACGACGAGGCTATCTCTATGGCCTTCCCGTGGTCATCGAAGACAATTCGCAGTCGTCGGAAGACTCTCTCAACATTCTGCTGTGGGTGCGGTCAAAGGGGACCTCGGTCAGCCTCTGCGGTATTGCAGCAAGGTTAGCCAGTGGTCTATCATTCGGGGAATCGAAACTGAATGCATCTTTTCTCCAGTGTCAGGTTGCGTCGTACTGTTCGAAAGAGGTAGGAAAACACGCTTCAAATTACCCCCAGCTCATTGATCTCCTTGTCCGTTCAGTGCCAGAAGTCGGACTGGTACAGCTGTAATACATCCTCCATCCAACTAATACCTGAATGCATATGGGCACAGGTCAGAACACAAGCCGATCTGTGGAGCAGCCGGCATCCCCAAACTCATCAAGACCCTGATGGCGGATCCAGATCTCCTCATGCCACTGGGGGGATGTTTTATCCTCGCTTTCGACCTCATCAATCGTGCACGCTGCAGCGAGCTCCTTGTCGCACGACTGGGGGACCTGTGGGCATGTTTGACCACGACCTACTCATAGTTTGCTCCCGTGTTCGGCCCCATCCAGCAATATTGGCCTTCCCTGCGAAGATAGCATATATTAGTATGCAGCATAAGATATATTGGAGGGGCATAGAAGATTTATAGCAGCGGTCACTATTACTCGCTATTAATTTATTAGATGCGCGCAAAAAAGTTTGCTGCCGGTGATTGGACGCTTTGTGCAGGTCGGAAATTTCCGCAGAATAGATAGGTGTAGTGCTTGTAATGGCTCCGAGGCTTTTTACGGCCCATATCCCGTAGACACGAGCAGAAACGGCGGCATCGGCAGGCTGATTGGAAGTCCCCGAACGATTGCCATTTTCAATTTTGGGAGTCGGAACCCACAGTAATGCCACAGTGTACCCACACTTTCCCCACAGCATCCCAAAGTGCATGCTGCTGCAGGTTCACGGTCCAGTTCAACGAGCCTTTGAGACAAAGGACTTGGATATTGAGCGTGCAGAGTACGGACCACGTCATGCGACCTTCATTTGGGAGTTGATGGTGCGAAGTTTGATGCTGAAAATACAGAGTTAAGTGTGTGGACCGGCTCCAAACTTGGTTGTCCTGTCTACGAAACAGGCCAAAATTGAAGTGTTGAAGGCTTGACTTGGCCAATTTTACAGACCACGGTATGGGACTGAGAATAAATGATGAAAAATGATCTCATAGATATTTGCCGCCGAGGCCTGAGACCTAAGTACGGCACATTTGTTTTAGTTCGCTGATCAGGTGATGGCTTGGCGCCGCGCGTGTCGGATTTTTGTCTAACGTTTAACGTGAAGTATACTCTCAGCGGACAGACAGTAAGGTAAGTTGAGCCTTTGATCTGCCACCGACCTCCCCGGGACTTTTCCCTTAGGTTGCGTGCCTAGATTGCATAAAATTGAAACGCCAGCGGAACCCTGGACCGAAAGGCAGTGCATGATGTCGGAGTTCTAACCTCAATCAAAAAACACTGAATCGACGTCAGCAAGAACGAATCCTAAAAGATATTAGGACTCGTAACATTATTGTCCACCTGGATTTGCTCCTGTCACCAGTTATGACCCGTAGCACCAGGGCCGCATTGTTCCATGCCATTTCAGATGTGATGGATAAGTCCTACAAATCTTGGGGTCAGTTCTGTGGGCAGATCGGTGGCTGTACATGCCACCCGGCTTTCCCCAGAGTGTACAGCCACCAGTCTGCCCACAGAACTGAGCGCAAGATAAATAGGCAGATGCAGGATGTGGGAGTCACTGACAAATCCAGTACAAAATAAAAATACCTCTCAAAGGTCACTTGAAATACAGACAGGAATTGTACATGTTGACAGAACAGACAAACGGAAGCCGCTGAACGGAAATCACCGATGAATATTTTTGGTTTGTATTTTCATGCCACGCTACTCGTTGTCAACCTTTGGTTGACTCCTCGCAGCCAGTGTGGAAGTTGCCGATGGGGATGAATCCGATGTCATCAAAAAAACTTTTTTTCCCCCTAAGCCTGACTCCTGAGCACCTCCTGTCCCCCCGAGTATGTGCAATTGTACAGCCCCAAACTACAATAGAGTTTTTCTAATGGGAGGAGAAATTTTCATTAGGCACAGCCTCTAAAAAGTCCCGGTGTCCGAAAACGCCGAAGTGCGGTGGGCGGGTGCATTGATATTTTTTTCGTCGTGTGCGCACTCCCGCTAAACTATTTTTACCCACATCAACCGGTTAAAACGAGAAATCTCGACCTGCCGCGACAATTTTCTAGGGCACAAGACGTGCCTTCACTTTGCTCCGGCCCAGACACTTAATCTTTGAACAGTAAAAAGTGGCAAGAAGTAGTGAATTGAGGAGGTCAAGCACGACGAACTCATGACAGATATGATATCTACTGATTACTTCCACAAGTGTAAATGGCAGAGTGATTGGACAGGAGGAGCTGAGACAATCTCACCAAATTCCATTTGTGAAACCGGTTTCCAGGAGCACAATTTCGATGCAATGCTCGCGGTCGACTGTAGCGAATGAAGAAAGTTGTAATGCTACGTGTTCAGGCCTAGCCACTAAGTAGTTCAGCTAGCACTTATATGAGCGACAATTTCAGAAAAGCGGATGGTCGAGCTTGGAAAGATCGGTAGCTTTTTCATTCCGTCATATAGTTGAAGCTGCGCGTATTCCGTGGAAGAAGCGGTGGGACAGAATCCAAATATGCAGAAGCCCAGAATGTGGAGAAGCAGGTAGATGGACAGAGATGGCACAACAAGCGGAGCAGGAGCAGAGGAGTACAATATGAACAAACCATGTAGAAAGATTTTTCGTTGAAAAACAGTTGCGTTGATCCAGCCAGACACGTGATTTTACGTTGATCGGTCCTGGTCGTGAATATTTTGCAGGAATATTGAGAAGCCCAAAAGGAACGGGAAAAAAGATGCAAATGTGACATCTGTGAGCACGGTGGGTATGCAAGGCTTTTATATGATAGCCGGCGATGCTGATATATGTGGCCGCAGCTTAGTTTCCCCTGCGGTGAAGCACGGCACCAGAGCTTGTAAATTGCGCGTCCTATTGGCACAGTCAGTACCGCAGACTTGCACTGCGGCACAGTTGGTCTTGAGAACTCTTTTAAATTCTGATGGTCAGTCACCTGAGCGGCAGCAGTAACCATAGCAGCTTTGTTTAAACAATTCCTGTTGAGACAGGAACTGCCGTTTGAACAGCTGTTTAATCTAATCAGGTTAAACAGATCGATGGCAGTTCAGGGCAGTTTAAGAGGCAGTTTAAACAATGTTTAAACGGGCCAAAAAGTCCTTTTACACCGAGGTTCAAACCCAAATCTCAATGAACTGATTACATAAACAACGCAACCTGATGGTCAGTCACCTGAGCGGCAGCAGTAACCATAGCAGCTTTGTTTAAACAATTCCTGTTGAGACAGGAATTGCCGTTTAAACAGCTGTTTAATCTAATAAGGTTAAACAGATCGATGGCAGTTCAGGGCGGCAGTTTAAACAGTGTTTAAACGAGCCAAAAAGTCCTTCTACACCGAGGTTCGAACCCAAAAGCTTGATGAACCGATTACATAAACAACGCAACGGACCAGCAGACATCTGACTGAGCCAACATGAAGTGATGGTTGGAGACTATAATGGTATTTTATTAGGACCGTGGGGCCGGGTACAAAGTGCTGAACTATCCGTTCGGAGTTCAACTGGGTTCAAGTTGGGATTAAACATGCTTACAAGTGACGGTTTAAACACAACTTGAGACTGCCGGAAGTACAGGGGCAATGCGGTAACAGTATTATTAACTCTTTTTCAAAAAAAAAAAAAAACACCTAGTTCGGGAATTAGAGCGTAAAAATTGGTTGATGACAGAGATGCCAGAGGGGTATGTGTATTTTTGACGGAATAGTGGGCAGGACAAATCATAGCAGTGCTTTTTTTCATTTATGCATCTTTTACGCTCTAATTCCTGAACTAGGTTTATTTTATTTTATTTGCAAAAAGAGATAATAATACTGTTACAGCATTGCCCCTGTACTTCCGGCAGTCTCAAGTTGTGTTTAAACCGTCACTTGTAAGCATGTTTAATCCCAACTTGAACCCAGTTGAACTCAGAACGAACAGTTCAACACTTTGTACCCGGTCTCACGGTCCTAATAAATCACCATTATAGTCTCCAACCATCACTTCATGTTGGCTCAGTCAGATGTCTGCTGGTCCGTTGCGTTGTTTATGTAATCGGTTCATCAAGCTTTTGGGTTCGAACCTCGGTGTAGAAGGACTTTTTGGCTCGTTTAAACACTGTTTAAACTGCCGCCCTGAACTGCTATCGATCTGTTTAACCTGATTAGATTAAACAGCTGTTTAAACGGCAATTCCTGTCTCAACAGGAATTGTTTAAACAAAGCTGCTATAGTTTCTTGCGGCAGCATCGAGTTCCACTATGGAGTGCTGTGTCATGGCTGCAGGATGGTGGGAGCTGAAGTTCTGTTGCCTGAAGAACTACTGAGGAGACCCCGGAATGGGGATACGACTGAAGGGGATGTGGCCAAAGACATGCAAACTGATTTGAGACATCTCGTTAAGAGAACGGATGATTGAGACATAAATTGGGGTCACCAGGAAGGCCTGAAGGAGGGCTTTACGATGATGCCCATAATTTTGGGGCTATATCATTTTAATACATGAAGTGACAAAGATCTGTGAATTTTTTGTACCTTTTCAGACTTCTACAGAAAAATATTTATAGGTCAATGAATACTGGTACGCTTCAAAAGTCCTGTTAGGGGAGGTTAGCTATACATATAGTGTGCACATATAAAAAATCAGATTTGGGCTAAACCGACGGGCAAGTAGTGTTTTCGGCGTGGTTGGCACGTCGGGTACAGGCCCAAAATGCGGGAACCTGTTTTCCTGACCTCCTCCCCCTGGACCTGATGGCAGGGGAATGGTGTGGGGGGAGGGGGATGGTTGGCCAGGCACCCCGGAAGCATTTCAGGTCCCCCTAACAGCCAAAAAATCTCAGAGAATTCGAATCATGGGAAAGATACAGACAAGGTCCCAGATGCCACGGCATGATTTTAGGGCCCGATAATACTAGGAATTGACTGACCTTGATTGGGACAGATAACGAGAATAGTGCGAATGATGGAGGAGACGAATTGAAAACGGAGGGTAGGGTTCTATGATCCCCGTGTTAAACATTTATATTATTGTGCTCGGTGCGCATACGAAATACTGTATTTGCAGCTTGGAAGGCGGTCCACAGCCGACAATTCCCGACGTTCGGGATATTGGTAATGGGGGCAAATCCGACATCAAGGTTCGTTTCCTCACTATTCAGCTGCTTGGTCTGCACATACCGTAGCATCGATGACAACAAGAAAGTTGTGATCATAAAAATATGGGAACACTGTAGATGCAAAAGAAGAAAAGAAAAAACAGCCCCGCAGATTTGGCCCTTCATCCCTGAGACCCAAGACATTCCTCCCTCAGCAATGCAAACATGTGAATATCCAACACCTTCCCCTTCTTGAACACCGCATTGCGCCTCCGTCCCTCAAACGTATACCCGGCCTTGCGCAGTACTGCCATGCTGCCCTCGTTACCGCCAAAAACGGCGGCCTCCAGCCTCAGCAGCTCTGGAATCTTCTCAAAAGACCACCTGCTGAAGGTAACCACAGCCTCGGTCATGATGCCTGCGCCCCAGTGCGCCTCGCCCATCCAGTACCCGATCTCCATTGTGCAGGACTCGACGTCCGCGAGCGGCTTCAGGCCGATACCGCCGATGTAGGTGCCGTCGGGGCAGGTGATGGCGAAGTTATGCAGAGGGAGTCTTGTGGCGGCGATGAGGCTCCAGGATTCGGCGTCTAAGAGGGTGTAGGGGTGGGGGAAGAAGTTGCTCATCCATTGTGCTATCAGGGTGTTGTTGGCTTCGCGGGCAATGGAAGGAGCGTCAAGGACATGGTAGGGACGGATGATAGACCGGGAAAGCGTGAGGATGGGGATAGGGGACTCAGATTGAGCTTGAGTCGGAGTCTGCTTGGCGGCGCCATCATTTGGGGACGTTGACGCCATCTTTGATATGCAGGCGGGTACTGTGAGAATTGTATAACTGCGACAGCTTAGTTGGGAGAGTGGAGTTTAAATGCTGAACCAAGAGACTCTGTGAGTCAGGACGACTCAAGATAACTTTCGAGATCGAGTCACAAGTCAAAAGGCACACGGCAATCTCCGCTTGCCATTCCCAAAAAGGAACACACGTTGTACATAAGCTCCCAATAATGATCGGCAACCAAATGTTTCGGCTCAATCTTATCTTATCAGTGATATCAGTCGCTAGAATTAATTCTGTCTTTGTTTTCAAAACAAATTTATATTAATTTTCCTAGCAATATCGGCAACTCAAATTTGGATCTTGTGGAAAATAATGTTTGCATATGCTATACCCAGTGGAAAAATCTGATCCTCATACCCACACGTTGCCCCATTTTGGGTACCCAAATGAACTATGCATATAGCTAGATCCGAGATCAGATGATTTTTGCAGATTTTTCTGGGGGGGTGCCTCCGGGGTGCCTCCGGTTACCTCCGGGGTCGGCTCATTGGCCAGGGCCGGTGAGGGGAATATTAATGTAGCGGCTTTAAGATACTAAATTTCTCAACATAATCAGAAGGTCTATCTTTCATCAAATCGGACTAATCCTGGGCAAATCTCCGTCATGCTTCCTCGAGTCACAGAGGAGCTTAGGAGTCCAATACTGAAGGCCTTTTCACACTTCAACGCACAAGAGTGGTGCAAAGGTAGAATTGTTTGAATGATCCAGGTGTTCAAGCACTGTTCTAATTGAACACACCATAAGTGGTGGCGGGATGGCTAAGGGCTTAAAAAGTGTTTGAATCAGGGATCACTTGAACAGTCTTACAAAAGGGTGTGTTTAATCATCTAAGGGGCTTACTGACCTCTCTGGGGTGGTGCTGGTGCCATGTTTATTGAGCAGCCTTGCGATGTTGAGGTGGCGGTTGCTCGATGCAAGCTGCAGCGCAGTCTGGCCATCTTCGTCGACTAAGTTGACAGATGCATTGCATTCAATGAGCAGCCTTGCAATGTCCAGGTGACCGTTGCTCGACGCAAGATGCAGCGCAGTCCAGCCATATTCGTTGACTAAGTCGACGGATGCATTGCGTTCAATGAGCAGCCTTGCAATGTCCAGGTGACCGTTGCTCAATGCAAGATGCAGCGCAGTCTGGCCATCTTCGTCGACTAAGTCGACAGATGCATTGTGTTCAATGAGCAGCCTTGCAATGTCCAGGTGACCGTCGATTGACGCAAGATGCAGTGCAGTCCAGCCATCTGCATCGAATAAGTCAACAGATGCATTGCGTTCAATGAGCAGCCTTGCAATGTCCAGGTGACCGTCGCTCAACGCAAGATGCAGCGCAGTCCAGCCATGTTCGTTGACTAAGTCGGCAGATGCATTGTGTTCAATGAGCAGCCTTGCAATGTCCAGGTGACTGTCGCTCAACGCAAGATGCAGCACAGTCCGGCCATCTTCGTCGACTAAGTCAACAGATGCATTGTGTTCAATGAGCAGCCTTGCAATGTCCAGGTGACCATCGCTCAATGCAAGATGCAGCGCAGTCCGGCCATATTTGTCGACTAAGTTGGCAGATGCATTGTGTTCAATGAGCAGCCTTGCAATGTCCAGGTGACCGTCGCTCGATGCAAGATGCAGCGCAGTCCGGCCATATTTGTCGACTAAGTCGACAGATGCATTGTGTTCAATGAGCAGCCTTGCAATGTCCAGGTGACCCTTGCTCAATGCAAGATGCAGCGCAGTCCAGCCATGTTCGTTGACTAAGTCGGCAGATGCATTGCGTTCAATGAGCAGCCTTGCAATGTCCAGGTGACCGTTGCTCGACGCAAGATGCAGCGCAGTCCAGCCATCTTTGTCGACTAAGTCGACAGATGCATTGTGTTCAATGAGCAGCCTTGCAATGTCCAGGTGACCGTCGCTTGACGCAAGATGCAGTGCAGTCCAGCCATCTGCATCGACTAAGTCGACAGATGCATTGCAGCTTTGCAATGTCCAGGTGACCGACACTCAACGCAAAATGCAGCGCAGTCCAGCCATCTTCGTCGACTAAGTCAACAGATGCATTGCGTTCAATGAGCAGCCTTGCAATGTCCAGGTGACCATCGCTCAATGCAAGATGCAGCGCAGTCCGGCCATATTTGTCGACTAAGTTGACAGATGCATTGTGTTCAATGAGCAGCCTTGCAATGTCCAAGTGACCGTCGCTCAACGCAAGATGCAGCGCAGTCCAGCCATCTTCGTCGACTAAGTCGGCAGATGCATTGTGTTCAATGAGCAGCCTTGCAATGTCCAGGTGACCGTCGCTCAATGCAATATGCAGCGCAGTCCGGCCATATTTGTCGACTAAGTTGACAGATGCATTGTGTTCAATGAGCAGCCTTGCAATTTCCAGGTGACCCTTGCTCAACGCAAGATGCAGCGCATTCCAGCCATGTTCGTTGACTAAGCCGGCAGATGCATTGTGTTCAATGAGCAGCTTTGCAATGTCCAGGTGACCGCCACTCAACGCAAAATGCAGCGCAGTCCAGCCATCTTCGTCGACTAAGTCAACAGATGCATTGCATTCAATGAGCAGCCTTGCAATGTCCAGGTGACCATCGCTCAATGCAAGATGCAGCGCAGTCCGGCCATATTTGTCGACTAAGTTGATAGATGCATTGTGTTCAATGAGCAGCCTTGCAATGTCCAGGTGACCCTTGCTCGATGCAAGATGCAGCACAGTCTGGCCATCTTCGTCGACGAAGTCGACAGATGCATTGTGTTCAATGAGCAGCCTTGCAATGTCCAGGTGACTGTTGCTCAATGCAAGATGCAGCGCAGTCCGGCCATCTTCGTCGACTAAGTCAACAGATGCATTGCGTTTAATGAGCAGCCTTGCAATGTCCAGGTGACCGTCACTCAATGCAAGATGCAGCGCAGTCCGGCCATCTTCATCGACTAAGTCGACAGATGCATTGCGTTCAATGAGCAGCCTTGCAATGTCCAGGTGACCGTTGCTCAATGCAAGATGCAGCGCAGTCCGGCCATCTTCATCGACTAAGTCAACAGATGCATTGCATTCAATGAGCAGCCTTGCAATGTCCAGGTGACCATCACTCAATGCAAGATGCAGTGCAGTCCGGCCATCTTTGTCGACTAAGTCGACAGATGCATTGCCTTCAATGAGCAGCCTTGCAATGTCGAGGTGACCATTGCTCGACGCAAGATGCAGTGCAGCTCTCTGGCCATATTCATTGACTAAGGTGACAGATGCATTGCGTTCAATCAGCAGCCTTGAAATGTCGAGGTGACCCTTGCTTGATGCAAGATGCAGCGCAGTCCAGCCAAATTCATCGACTAAGTCGACAGATGCATTGTGTTCAATGATCAGAGACTTTACTCCCTCAATGTACCCCAACTCAGAACACATACACACTGCAGGTGATATGGCTTCATCCCAAAGATGTGGTCTATACCCACTCACATGACACAATTGGTACAAAGCGACATATTGGCTGCTTCCATCCTCCATGAGACGCATTGTGGAGGGAACCAGTGCCTTCTGGTCCTGGTCATTACAAAGCCGCAGGTGATGGAACCAATATCTTCCTGCATACAATGAGAATGGGTAGTCTGGGAGTGTGTCTTTGGTCATTGAATGTTTGTTTTTTTTTTTTTTTTTTTTTTTTTTGGTGGAGCGTTTGGTATTTGGTGTAGTAGGGTGTAGGAAATATGAGTATTTTCCGTCCTCGTACTCTGCTCGGGGGGGATTCGGCCACACCTTCATCGCAGAGACGGATCATCCGGACCGGCCGAGCCGGCCACCCCCGCCCGCTGGTAAATTGGCAATGGACTTGAAACCTTGCCGGACATAAACAACCACCCCGGGGAGATGCGCGTTCGCACTTATGCCTGATCGGCATTCTCGTGTGGGGTTTCGACCGCAGGGCGGATCAGTCTGGCAAGCCGGACCTTCACCGCCCCGTAAGTGCATCGGGACCAGCAAGCTGGTCCTTCACGCGCACTTACTAGCCGATACCCACTAAAACCCCGGTCCCCTGCATCCAATGTGCTGGGGATTTGTCCTCGTTCTCAACGACTTTCTTCCATGTCTGCTTGACCAGTGACTTAGGGATGGACTTATTTCCATACTTATTTTTATTTGTGAGTAGACGGTCCAGTCTGATTCTATCATTGAGCTTTTTGCGCCATCTATTGTGGATTTCTGGGGCTGAGGCGGGGTTTTTCTCCCGAATTACTCGTTCATTCCTTAAGCACCAGATCAAGTGCGCAGATTCAGCAATGATTATCCTGTACAGGCGGGATGTGCCCGCATCCGTCTTCTCATCCGTGTCGCCTTTCTTGATGGCGCCGCATGCCATGATCTCGCCCATAGTAGGTTTGTGTTCGGCACCGGTTCTTTTTTGCCATATGTTACTGACAAGGTCCCAGATTAGTTCTTGTCCTGGGCAGGTACATTGCGTGAGTATGTGAGTCATTGACTCTTTAACCCCGCAGTGGGCGCACTGTCCACGGTTTTCAAAGCCGGCTATGTTTTCCCAGTAGCGCCCGACTTTGTATCCATCGTGGATTAGCATCCACAGAAAGAAGCGGATGTTTCGAGGTATGTCTTTATTTTTTGTGGACTGCCAGATTTGTTGCACTGATGGTGTAGTGCCGTCTTCAATGGCGGCTGCTCCTTGGGCGAACACCATGTTCCTGGCCGTTGCGGTGCGGTCTAGTGCCTCCTGGTATGTCGGCTCGTCGATTTTTTGTCCCCTGATTATTTTGTACGCGAGGGATTGTGTCATTTTTTGGAGCTTAGCACCTGGCAGGAGCAGTGCTCGATCTATGTGGGTATCAATCACATCCTGTGCGTCCTTCTCGGCACCCTCGCCAGCCAATTTATCTGCGCCCTCGTTTCCGGCAACCCCAGAGTGGCCCTTGACCCACTTGAAGGTCGTTGGGGCTTTCCGTGCTCGGAATCGGGCTGCCGTGGTCTTCATTAGGGCGCCATTTGCCACGTTGAAGAAGCCCTCATCCTCCCATCGCTGGAGGTTTCTTGTAAGTCCATCGATGGTGTACTTGGAGTCGCTCAAGATTTTCATAGGGACGTCTTTCGGGTTCTTTTCTGCCGCATCTTTCACGGCGACCACTTCCCCAACTTGGTTTGATGGTTTCAACTCATCGGGTACCCTAAGTGCCGTGTTGCGCATGTCATCGTCGCCGTAGAAGATTCCCGATCCGGCTCTAACGTCCGCTGTGCCATTATGCAGCGCAGATCCGTCCGTGTAGACGATGATAGCCTCTTCATCAGGTTCTGGCTGCATCCGCGTGTCTGGGGCGGCCGTGCCTCCTTTCAATCCCGAGGTGAAGATCCGGAAAGTGTCGCCGATATTCCCTGCTACTGTGATCCTGGTATCAAATGGAATCTCATCTGGTCCGTCTACTGGGGCTACTTGTGAGTCATCGTCCTCGTAGTCCTCTGGCTGTGGTTCTAATGGGTTCCATTTATTCTCCAGGGCACACAGGAGTCCCCGTGCCTTGCGGTAGCATCGAAACGGGCTCTCGCATCCTGGGCTGAGTTGCCTCGTTTCTTGGCATGCTGCGCAACGGCAGTCTCGCCGATCCGTGTGGCGTGGAGATCCTGATTTTTGTGCGAGTTTTTCCGCATCTCCGACCGTGATTACATTGTGGTTCTTCTGTAGGCACGAGTTGACCAGCGTGTCCGGGGAGAAAATGCGCCGTGATGCGCGCGACTTCCGGTGGTACCAAACCGGCATGTCCCTTTGTATGTCCCTCGAGATCCATCCATGTTCACTCCGTGTTTTAGGGCTATTTTGTCCATCTCAAGGAGGTCTTTCGGGAGCTTACCATTGCGGGTGTTCGTTCGCCACGACTGTAAGTACATGTTCCGTCTCATGCCTTCCTCAATAAAGTCGTCCTCACCTCTGATGTTCCGTGCATATAGCTCGTCGGCAACGAATGCCCAAAGGGGGCGGTCATCGCCAAAACTCAAGTATGATTTAAGCCATGTTATCGTTATCGCTTCATTTCTTGCTACAATATCCAGTAAGTTCCTCCCGCCTACTTCGGCTGGTGCATATATCGTCTCTTTGTTGATGGTGACACTGGTTTTCTCAGCCCATAGAAAGTTTCTGATCCGTCTTTCAAGCTTCCGTTCCACTTCCGTTGGCATCCCTTGTACTTTTGCTAGGTACTGGGTCATTCCTCCGACCACCATGAGCACTATCAGTCGTCTCCCCTCCATCGTCGGGTGTCCTAGCTCCCATCGTTCTAGTGCGGCGTCTATTTTCTCTAATGTACGGGCCCAGGTGTCCACTTGGACAATATTGTTCCCAACCCATGCTCCAAGGCTGCGTATTGGCTCAGCTTCAGCAGCGATCTTGATATGTACGGGTATTATTGTTCCATCTACTCCGTTGACGAACCTAGATGCTCGTATTCTGTCCCTCTGTTCAAGTTTTCCCAACGGTATCATTTCCGTTTTGCCTATATTAAATTTGGCGCCTGATGCTACGCACCATTCATCTAGTATCTTTACGAGGTCACCGAAATCATCATCTCCTGATAGGTATACAATCGTATCATCGGCAAATAGGGTCGCGATTAATTTCTCTGTTTTTCCGGGGATTCGGAAACCTTTCAAATCTGACTGGCGTAGCGACTCTGCTAGTGGCTCAATGGCTAGGTCAAACAGGAGGCATGAGAGTGGGTCGCCTTGCCTCACTCCTCGTGTCACCTTGAACGGCTTGTCGCTCATCATCCCGTTCACTACCACAAATGTGTATGCGTCGCTGTAGAGCGCTTTCACAGTGTTGACAAATTCATCAGGTATGCCATAGCTTCTCAGTGCCTTCCACAGGTAGTCGTGCTCAATTTTATCGTAGGCTTTTTCCTGGTCCAGCGCGACGATTACCCCATCGGTTTCTGTCGCCTCCGCAAGCTCGATGATTCGCTTCGTCAACCATATCTGGTCATGTATGTGTCGGCCAGGTACGAAGCCGGCTTGGCTTGGGTGTATGAGGTCTTTCGCGACCTCCGCCAGCTTGATTGTAAGTGCTTTTGTAAATATCTTGTAGTCTGTATTCAGTAGCGAGATGGGGCGATAGTTGGCGATGTCTGCCTTGTCGTTCTTTTTATACAGGGGGCACATCCAGCTTTCCGAGAACTTGGTTCCCACAATTACCCCGTGGTTCTCAATGTCGTTGAATACTCGTAGCAGTGTCGTGATAATGTCAAATGCAGGTTTCTCGAGATCTGAGTCTGTCTGGAATTTTGAGTCGAGGATTTTCCAAACCTCGTATTGTATCCCGTTGATACCAGGTGCTTTGCAGTTGGAAGATAGCTTTAGAGCTTTCACGACATCAGCTCTATTCAGCTTCCGGCGCAGGTTGGCAGCCTGCTCCTCGGTAAGTCTCATATTGGTCCTTTGGAGGACGACTTCAATTGTTGGGTCTCTGATGTCGGGGGCTGTCTCGCGTCTGTCTGACTGGATTTTATTGTGGTAACTTCGTGCCATCGAGGCCATCCGTCCCGAGTTGGTCTCATACTCAGGGTTTTGGTGTTGTGCGGCATTGCCTGCCGTCTTGTGCAGTCTATATATTATGTCCCGCGGCTTTTTAGCCTTGTTCACGCCTGTCCAGAATTTGTTTATCATTTCTCCTTCTAGGACATTGCGGATTTTAAGGGTTTCGCGCGCGGTCGCATGTCTTGACTGCTGTAGTCTCATCAGCCTCTCCGTGAGTATGGCTCCTAAGAGGACTCGTTGGTCTTCATCAATCGATTCGTCGCCCATGACACATTCTAGCTTCAGTTCAAGCTCCGCTATGTCTCGTGTTGTTCTCGGAACGATGATTTTTGCTCTCTCCCTTGCTTTATTTCCGATGTCTCTTTTGAAGGCTGCCCACATCGTTTGGACATTGCACTTGGGGTCCCTCGTTACCCAGCCTTCGGCTATATTCATTTCTGTCTGAAGTGTCATCCCTCTATCATGGATATATTTAGTGAGTGTTTTGTCTCTTAGGACGTGCGCTGGCCAAACCCAACGTCCTCGCCCGATCTCCGGCGCCTTTGCATCTGACAGGTGGACTCCCACCATTCTGTGGTCTGTCGGGATTCCGACGGTTTTGATGCTCCAGTCAAAGGCATGCTCGAAGAGGTGCCGTTTAATGTATATTCTGTCAATTCTGGATTGTGAGCCTGTTACTGGGGAGTGGAAGGTATATGCCCTGGTTGTTGGGTAGGTTTCTCTCCAGCCGTCCACCATCTGGAAGTAGCACTTCAGTTCGTCTAGGGCTGACGTCGGGCTAGCCGTGTCGGCTCTCGCCGGCAGTCGGTCTAGTGGGTCTTCCACCACGTTGAAATCCCCGCCAAAAATATCTGGCTTGCGCGTATTTCGGTGCGTCTCAAAAAAGGCACGGATTGCGTGCCAGAATGCCGCATTGTCAGCTGGCCGGTTAGGGGCGTATATCCCCAGGATTGAGAGTGGTTTCTTGTCATGGTATGTTGTTTCGAGCAGTATTGCTCTCCCCGGTACAATTTCTGTTGTCGTAGCATCGTCGGTATTGACTAGGCTCCTATTTAGGACTATCGCGACACCCCTCGCATTTGCGGTGTCTGGGTCTTTGGAATATTTGATCTCCAGAGACCTGCCGAATAGGCGGTTCAGGCTTGCGCATCTGTCATCGTCTAGGTGCGCCTCCCCTACAATGAGGGCTCCAATTTTTTCCTCTCGCATCATTTGATTTACATGGAACCATTTGTCTTGGGCTGTGCTCCCCACGCCTTTGATGTTTAGTGCGGCAATACTTACTGAGGCCTTTAGGCACCTCCGCCCAATTCCGGTGCATGGGTGACGTGGGCCGGGGTATACGTGTGGAGGGTTGTAGTTGGGGATATCAATAGGATCATCAGGGGGGTTCTCATCCTCTGGTGGGTGATCATTAGGCGGGGGGTCACTGTCCGGCAGAGGATCATCATCGGGCGGGGGGTCACCATCAGGCGGGGGGTCATCATCGGGTGGTGGGTCTCCATCCTGTGGCGGGGGTTCGGGGGGCAGAAATGGCCCATCGGTGTCACGCACATAAGGCGGACGTGGGGGGTTGTAATTCTCCCCGCCGGGTTGGTTAACACCTCGGCTAGCCTGATGCGGCTGCCCCGCATTGTATGCACGGGGACCGTCTTGGGATCGACGGTGTGGGTCCTCGTTAAGAGGACCGTGCGTTGTATGCGCACCATGCGTTGTATGCGCATGAGCACCGCTACTAGTGCCCCCCTGTGAGCCTACTGCTCCAGGAGTTGCATTGGGACGTCCGGGGTACGGACGGCCGTCTGCCATTTCCCCTCCACTGCGAGCGCCATCCTCGGAAGAGCGAGTGCCGGTGGCGGAGCTCCCGCTCCCTCCAGCGCCCGAGTTGACCGTTGCCTGGACCGAATGCGACTCGTTAGTAGTGTTTATATTTATTAGGTTAGTAGTTGCTGTAAAAAAAAGTAGGACCGGCCGGGCGTCCCGCAAAGACTCCCGACCGTTTCGTCCTACCGTTTTTGGGGTTGCCCAACCTCAGTTAATGTGCTTCTTGGGGACACGTTAACTGAGGCAGAGCATGCCAGGACTGCTGGCCGGCGGACCCCGGCCTAAATAGGCCCCGCCGTTGCGGCGCAGTCATTCTGTGAGTAGCAAGCCACTCACAGTTTGACTACGCGTAACCCTCCCCCGTTTCCTGTCCTGTACACAAGCACAGTCAGTAAATTTGGCGGGTTAGGGTGTGCGCACTGTTGTACGACAGTGCGTCTAGCCGAGCCCAGACTCAGTTTTCCCACTTGTGGATGAGTAAAGTATATCATCGTTTATGTAGAGTAGAGGGGGGAGGGGGGGGTACGTGGGTAGATTAGAGGTAGGTAATGGAGGCGAAGGTATTTTAATGTCACGTCGTGCCTGCTGGTGCTAGTATCGACCGCTATTTCGACCTCCATTGTTGTTGCGGGCGGTATTCCACCCGTTATTTGGGCGGCGGTCATCGCTGCGGCCCCCTCCACGTCTGCGCGGGGCGCCACGTTGTTCGCCTTCAGACTCGTCGTCACGGTCGTCATCGCTGGTACCGTCCCGTAGGACTTTGGCGATGGAGGCGATGTCGCCGGGGCCCCACCATGCGGTGTCGCGTACCCAGAACGCACAGGTGTATTTGGGGTGGCTGTCGTTCTTGCAGACAGCGCACCTGTTGGTGCCGTTTTCGCCGTTGGCATGTGGCTTAAAGCTGTCAAGTTCGACGTCGTCGATGTAGACCATCCGCGATGCGGTGCGGATCTGATCCCACAACTCGGTGTCATCGGTGCAGGGTTTGGCCATCAGTACGTAGACGGGGTCCTTGTCATGCGTGAGGTAGCGGGCATCGAGCGTCTTGGCGAAGTCAAGGACCCGCTGCTCGCGGGTCTTCGTACTCTTGGCCTGCGTGGCACGGTCGATGAGGGCGAGAATACGGGGGTGTTTTAGCCAGCCACTGTAGACGGCATAGACGAGGTGCCCCCCCACAACAGCAGGGTCACCTCCCATCTCTGTTGCGAAGAAGCCCATGGCCCACGAGCGGAGGGCTGTGTTGACGGGGATGATGTGGAAGGCGAGTATCCGGGTGCACGCGAATGTGGCCTGGAGGAGGAGCGCCGCGCGGGCCTCCGGGTCGGTGACCTTGACGATGAGTGCGCACGGCGGTGCGTACTTGTCGGGTTTTTGGCCACGCCTGGGGGCGGTTTTGATCGGGCGCTCGGGCTCTGGGCGCACGACCTTGACCTTGTCTTTGCCCGCGACCTCTACTAGCACGGCTGTGACATCGGTCAGCAGGTTCTTGTAGAGTTGGGTGAGGCGAGCGCCGCTGCTGAACGGCACCGCGATAAGGTGGCGGTCCGGCGCATCGATGACAGCCGTTTTGGTCTGTGTCGTTTGTCAGTTCTGTACATCAGGCAGGTTAATTCACTACGCACGATGAGGTTGACGTTCTCAAGTGCGTAGGTGGTGGGGATGACGGGGCTCTCCCACCCTGGTTCGCTGTTCTGGAACCCGGCGTAGCGCACGAGTTGCTCAGGGCTGGTGGGATCATGCACCGGGGATGGGCGGAGGGGGTTCTCATCCTTGTGGTCGGGGGTGGCGGCGAGCCAATCGTCGCGGGTAGGGTGGGCAAAGGCAAGGGGGGGTGCAATATCCATCTCGTCGTCGCCGGGCTGCTGTTCGGGACTTGCAGATTTTTTTTGTGAGGCAGGGTCACGTCCGTCTGCAGAGTCGCCGGCGCCGTATTCGTTGTCAACGGGGGGGCGGGAGTTTGCGCGTGAGCTGGTGGGGCTATCCCCGTCTGCGGAAAGGGATGTGCGAAGGTCGTTCGGGCTGGGAGCAGGTATGCGGAATGGGGGTGGGCTGGGCGTTGCCTGCGTGGGCACCAGGCTCCTGAATGGGTCTTCTGGGACCGTTGGTAGGCGGTTGTTGAGCCCTTTTCCTTGATAGCGCTTAGCTGGGGAGCTGCGGTCGCTGTGGGGTAGGTTCAATGTGGGGGCGTCGTCCGGCGATTTTTTGTGTGCCTTGCGTGGTGGGCTGCCGAAGCTGCTCTCGTCGTCGTCCAGCGTGGCTATTGGGCGCGTCAGTGCCTTTCAATCAGGTTCTGCGTGCTGTACCTGCGGAGGTGTGCAGTGTGTGGTGGGCGGGGAGAAGGAAGTTAAGCGTGGTCCAAAAAAAAGGGACACGTCACTGTATCAGAGAAAATTTTCATCGGCCCTGAGCCAGGCATCCTTGGGTTCGCCGCCCTCTCGCTCTGTATGAGCGTTGTCCAGGCGTTCACAGCCTGTGGCAGTTCACGCGTCTATTCGTTGCTAATTTTACACTAAGTGTATTTTCGTACTTGGATTCGTACGTTGTGGGCCTTTGTATTGGGCACCAATGAAGCCCTATAAGCTCTTCTCCCAGAGGGAGGCCCCACCGTGATCGTGGGCGGGCGCCTACTGCAGCCCGTGTCGCCCTACTGCGACTGGGGGGGCCGCAGCCGCTACCGCCCACCAAGATGGTGGTGGTAACAAGTCACGAGACCCCCGTCATTTGAATGTTTGGTGTCTGCGAAAAAGGAGGAGATAGCGGACACAAGTTTGGGTAATATATCTGTGCACAAGTTTGGGTAATATATCTGTGGGAGATACTTGTTGTAACATCAATTATTGAGCCAAATGCCTGCTGGAATTGTGGGGAAAGGACATAATCCTTGACAGATGAGTGTGCAAGGGTAATTGACAACCTATCCCAGCGCTCATTTTTGATCACAATCAGGCCCTCTAACAATTTGAAGATATCAGAGTTGCCCCCACGTCTATTTGGGTCATAAATGGATTTAGCTGGGTCGGAAAAGTCGAACTTGGGGTCAGCAAGGGGGAATGCGAGAGCATCTGCCAGCTCATGTGATGTAAGCTCTCTGGCGGAGAACACAAGCCACCGGAAAATTGCTTGGATAAAAATTGTTCTTCTGGGAATATTTGTTGCCCGGGTCAAGAAACGGCTGTAAATCCCAAACAGATCAGCTGGAAGGCCTGTGAGGGTCTCCTCCACGTCCTCTTTGAAATCACAACCATGCAGTTCAATGAGGAGACATGCAGCCATGCGAAACCTGGATATGCAAGTTAGCTTGAGCATAAATTACAGTGTGTTGTGAGGACTGACATTCCATGGCTCTTCTGCACAATTTGCTCCGTGACATTCTTTGTATAACCGTCATCACTAGCCCAATTTCCAACCCTGGTAACTTCGTCGCCAACAAAGGACCTAATGTCGTCATTTGAGACCCAGGAACCAAGCTCGATGAAGGTTGCATCCTTGAATGCTGTTTGGAATTCCTCAAGAGGTTGACTAGTAAACAGGAGATGTAGTGTAATTTTGGCGGGATGGCATAGGCTGTGAATGAACTCAACAAGAAGCTTCCAATCAGCCTTGCGACATTCATCAAGTCCATCAATGACGATATACGCCCGTTCCAACTCTGAAAGTAAATTCTCGAGGACTCCTTGGAGATGTACCTGCTGTGGCTGTATTGTTCCATTTCCTAGTGTTTTATGCAGCTGACAAAGAAACTTATAGGGAAAAGGCGACCGTCCAGAGAGCTGCCAGACAATAGAACGTAACATGGTGTCCATGCGCCGCCGCTCGTTCCTAAAATCAAAATAGTAATATGCAACAGCGGACCGCTCGGGACAGGCCATGACAATTTCTTCGATCACTGTCGAGCTGTCGGTATTGTCAGCAGCAGATTAATGTTATGTATGTGGCAGCGATACAAATCACCTTAGTACGCTCTTCCCGGTACCAGCTGCAAAGAATTATTAGACATGGAATTGGAACAGAATAAAATTGAGTTACAGATTCCTTTGATCCATAAAGCACCGGGCATGGCCCGCCATTCGATGAATCGGAAATCACGTAGGAGCCAGCCCCCAGTGGCTTCGTGATGAAAGCTCCGCAGTTCATACTGTCTGTCCTTTGTATCGGGAGGAGACTCCAACCACTTGCACAGAACTTCCTCGAGCCTAGACATAATTCAGCCCGCAAAATATTCAACATTGGAAATTTGATTAACCCTTGACCCAGGTGTACACTGTTGTTGTTGAGAAAGAATTTTGGGAAAGGAAAAGGGGACACTTCACCGACATACGTTTTATTCGTGGAGTTATCAAAAATCACAGTGGGACCCTCTCCCGGACCCCCGGCGCCACCCTTTGCATCGCCCGATCCACCCGGGCCACCTTGGCCTCCTGGGAACAAGAAATAATGATACTGACGTCCCAATAATCTCCCTACGTACCATAGATGTTGACGGTCTTCGGGTCATTGTCACGGCGAGACATGGGTAGAATGGATTGCTACAGCACCGATCTTCTGGAGGTGGAACACCATGTGAGCCATTAGCGAAGATTACACAGCCGAAAGAGTCGCCTACAGAAAGGATGAGGAGGACGTATTCCTGCGCAGTAGACGTGGAGGCGAAAGACAAGACTGGTCACCTTGAGCGCCTCGTGTAGAACAGCATGCACTTTCACACGATGAATGTCCGAGAAGCAAGGAGTCGGAGCCTTCCGGGGCGGCGACTACGAATGAGCCGGTATTGCACTGGCTCAAATCCGTGGTTCAATTTGATCGAAGAATTGGTTATTCCAATTGCCCGAAATCGTGCCCATTGCCAAAGCCGAGCCAAATTGGTCGGATTTAATCCGTCTTGCGATCGAGTCGTTCAGCTCTTGGAATGGCGGGGTTGCCCGGGAAGTGCATGCTTGTGCAACGCGGAGTCCCACGTCACCCAAGTTGACAGCGACTCGGAAGCAGAACTGGATAGCCCTTTCGGTATAAAGTGTTGTGGTCGATTCGATATGACCGGCACGATCTCTTTACAAAAGGGGCAATCGTCTAACCACCACGATCGAGATCGGCTGTCCACCCAAATCCATCTCCCACCCTTGCACTAGCTCTCTCCCTCCTTTGTACGCCACGCTCCCACACGGCAGATATGCTACCCCCGCTGCACCTCTTCTCCGTCCCCACGCCCGCTTCCACGCCACCGCACTGTCTCCGTCAAGCCTGCTCTCTCGTGCGTCCGCTTGCAATGCCCCAGGCCACCCTCACGTCCCCTTCTCTCCCCTGCGGCTCCCTCCTCTATCGCTCTTCTGTTGCGCCTCTCGATTTCCACGTCGATGTAATTCTTATGCACATCGCCCAGCTATGCGCGACGTTCCCACTCACGCTCCGCCGCTACGAGCGCCTTGTCCATCCTCGTTCATAATGACCTCTGGCATTGCCTTCGAATGGCGTAAGATTCGGCGCATCGTGGCTTCAGGCTGTCGACGCGTGTACTGGGTGATATGAAGCATTCTAACTCATCAGCGTTCCATTGAACTCATGAATTCTGCCGGCTTCCCGTCATTTGTCCTCAACATCGTTTCTGAATGGCAGGGACCACGCACGCGCGCGTCCGCCGTGCACTCCTGCTTCATCTCGATGCTGAGTTCCTCTTATTCCCACAGCCCATCAACTTCCTCTCTCTCCTCCACCCCGCCTTCGTCGTGCGCATCATCAAGAGCGCGGACCAGCAGGGGAGCATCGTCCGGTGAGTTCTTCATCCGTTCTTCCTTTCCTCTTCCCCCTTTTCCCCTCCCCTCCCTTCCTCCTCTGTTCCGCCCACAAGTACGAGTATACGTGAATGCTAACGATGCCTTCGTTGCGTAGGTGGCAGTGCCCGAAGAGCGCGTGCGCATCGTCGACGCCATCTGCGCGCGCGGTGGGGAGATGATGCTGCATCGGTGCGTCCCATTTCTTCCCTCGTCTTCCTTTGCGCTATGCTGAGAATCCCTGTCTCGAAGCCGCCACGGGCCCTGAAGAACGCTGTAAGGTCGTCGTATGCATGCGGTATGTCATCTGCCCCCTCCTTTCCGCTACCCTGTACAAATAATGACGATCTCCCTGCACAGCGGCCGCAGGGTCAACCTCGCGACGAACTGCTACGGGTACCGCGTCCTCCAGAGGGCGTTCGACTGCGAGGAGGAGGAGGCTGGCTTGCTGATTGTGTCGGAGCTGCTTCGGGGCGATCCGGCGACGACGCTTGTGAACAAGCCTGCGTCGCATCTGTGGAGTAAGGCCGTCTATTCATCGTCGTCCGCTCCTTCAGTCGCCCTCGTTCTCTCCTTTGATTCTCTCGCTCTGTTTCCGCCTTGACCCTTGTTGCTCCGATGTATTATGACCCTTCATTTCCATCCTCTTGACCGTCGTTCCTTCCACAGTCACTTCGAGCTTTACTGACAACTTCTCTTGTAGATCACGGAGCTCTCATGGACCCACCGGCGCCGCCGATCTTCGGGTGATATGTCGCACCTTCTCTTCTCATCGACGCCTATTCCAATCCTTCTTCCCTCAGCGTCAATAAGTCCCTCAAGGGCAAGTGGGCCGCGTTTGCATGCTATGAGATTGGATCGCTCGTCGTGCGGGTACGGAATCCCTCTTCCCTCTTCCTCATCCTCATCCTCACTCTGATGAGCGTTACCTTCTTTAGCACGCCTTCGAGAGCCTTGAGGAGAGCGCCAAGGACGGGATCGTCGACGAGATTCTGGGGCAGGGCACCGCGGTGTTCGGCGAGGTCGCGAAGAGCCAGTGGGGCTTGTACTGTATCCAGCATAGTATGTTCTCCCTTCTCGTCTGCCACAACTCTCATTCTGATTACTCATTGATGTAGTTCCCGAGCACGGGTTGGAGAAGCACCGCCAAATGGCACTCGAGCACCTCCTCACTGGCCTGCTCGGGTTCACCACGAAAGAGCAGGGCAGGGCAGCAAGAGTGTGGTCAAGGCACTCAAGGAGGGTAGGAAGGAGACGTTCAACCGCGTCGTGCAGCGCATGTGCAAGCCGGCGAAGGGGTACGTTGTCCTTCCTTCCTTCCTCTCCTTCTCGAGACTGAGCCTCCCGTTGTGCCCGTCGTGCGATGATTCCAGATCTCGCACGCTCGCTCACGAGGAGCCAGCTGATCGCCTCTGTCCTTCCTATGGTATGCCTCCTTTCACTTGATCTTCCGCCAAAAGGGTGATGCGGCGCCGCTGCACACTTCGCCGTGTTGCGCCACGCGGCTTTCAAACTGAATATATCTGTCCAAATTTTTAGTTCCAACCATCTTACATAGTATGCGTTCAGCCTTGATGAATTCGGCCATTGATACCTATGGTTACCGTGGCAAGGAGGACCTCATTTCTATGCCGAGATTTTAACTTACTTTGCACTGTAGCAGCTCATCGTGCCGCACCGATATTCTTTTGTATTGGATATATTCATCCTCATTCAATATTTCAGCAGGTGTGGATACTTATGGCTTTGTCCACACCACCTGTGGGCCGAGTTCATCCTGGGTTTAGGACTCGCTGAGAGGCGTGCTAGCATTGTACAACATCCAACATCCTGGGCTGTACTTGGGTTCAAGCACAGTTCAACCATAGTTCAGGAAGAATTTGATGGGGGCGAGTAGAATTGAACCCCATGGTGAAACCGAATGAGACATTGCATACTGGTAGTCTGTCATGGGTGTCGGTTACGAGAGCAATGGAAGTTTGGACATTGTTCAGGGAGAACGCGGTAGTGCATGATGAGCAACAGACCAACTATATTGCCGATGACGGACTTTCACTGATTTTGAGTGGAGCTGGTGCAGGCTGTGGTGGTGGCAGGAAGCAGGCTGTGCGTTGTGTGTTGATGGCGGAGCGACAGGGCGGCATCGGGCCGGACAAAGCCGGAAAGGGGCACGGGTGGGTGGCGGGTGAGAGCAATAGGGAGTGCGGGCGAGGTGCGCGTCAGAGCGGGCGGGGTGCAGGCGGGACTAGGGCGTGTACCCGTTGGTGAGTGAGCGAGTGTTCGGCACTTTCCGGGTGCGGGCAGGCGGTTCTCGCCGCGTTTTCACGCTGCAGGGCTGCAGCAGCGAGTGCGCGGGTGCCAATGGCGGGAGTGCTCAGGGCGCGTTCCCGGTGCAGGCACGCGGGTGGAAGAACAAGTGGTGGAACGTGAGGGGTGTGGGTAAGGAGTGCGGGAACGCGATGCGGGTGAACAGGGCGAGGGCGTGGGGTGCCTGCGAGAGTGCTCTGCAGTTGCCGAAAAGGGTTGAGGTATGCAGCAGCAGGTGTCCGAGAACACCGAAGAGTGGTTGGGTGAGTGCGTTGACAATTTTTAGCCGCGTGCGCACGCATGACATCACTTCCAAGAGCGTGCTAAACTATTTTTGGACACATCAAACGGTCAAAGCGGCAAATCTCAACCTACCGTAGGGATCTTCTGAGCTGTCGAGTTACGGGTTCTGGTCGTAAAAATATTATTTATATATCAGCAAGTAGGCCCGAATGAGGCCTTTCCGACGATGCCCACGATTTACCCACCACAAAAGTTTAATACGCGAAGTTCCCATGATCTTTGAGTTTTTTCCGACTTTTCAGACTTCTGGAGTAAGATATTCGTAAGTCGGTGAATACTGGTGCGCTTCGGAAGTCCTTTCAAAGAGGGCTCGCCATGTGTAGTGCGTACGCATATATGAAATTAGATTTGTGCCAAACCGACGGGCAAGTAGTGTTTTCGGCGTGTTGCTCTCGCCTGGCACAGGCCTAAAAAGCGAGAACTCTTTTTTCTGACGTCTTCCCTCTGCGCCAGATATCTAGGGAAGGAGTTGGGGGGCGGGGAAAGTTAGTTAGGCACCCGCCAACCATTTCAGGCTCCCGATACAGGGAAGCACACACACAAATTTATGGTAATATGCTCCTGAGATTTCGGGGCGATATTACTAGGGTTTTTCGCCAGCAATTTGCGCCGCACAACATCCCTGGCCATTTCAGGGACTGCTTCATTATAGGTCATTGCCCACAGTCCAAGTGGCTCACTGCAATGTGAGAGTTGGTGGGTCCACAGTTGTCGATTTTCGCTCCACAAACAGGCCAGCGGTGTGAAGAAGGCATCATATGCACAGCTGTAATCTCTGCTGTCCCATATCAGTCCCACCGGACAAGTAATTGAAATTGTCCAAATTCGAATTTGAAGAGAAATCTAAGGCCACCTTTTTCGCCGCAGATTAATCCCCATTTTCGCGTTTTTTCCTTTTATTCCGAGGTACTGTATTTGGAGATGTGGAATCTTTAATCGTCGCTGTCCAAATACCATAGTCATATTTAGGAACTGTATCGTCGGGTCTAGTTTTGATTGCAGCATGGATGTGCTTGGGATCCGACACCTGACCTTTCCATGCTCTATACGAGTTTAACATTTGACCTCGGTAGACTCCCACCACCTTTCTAGGTAAGCGGCCCTCATACCGAAATTTCGTAATTTCATCCAGCAGCTCCAACTCCCTAAATTCCTGCCTAAGGTATCCGGATATTCCACTAGTGATCTTCTGTGGATCGAATCCTTGCATTATGCAGGTTCCTTCAGCTGTATATCCTCTCGAAATAGCAACATAATAGTTGTGCTGATTTTTGCAATTATTTAGGTGCACCACATTTTCTTCTCGACCTTTCCCCTGGGAGCCGTAGTCTGTCATCGAAAAATTCGGAAGCACCATCACCTGCTCCCTCATCAAAGACAAAAGGGAGTCATCTCACAACAGGCATGTAACATGGTTCGAAGTTCTTCCAAGGGGTACCACATTCAAAGGTAAGTCTGGGATCTGAATATCGCGAGGAGGCTTCACCAATCGCACAAATAATGTGTCCAGAATATTTTGCCTCGAGGGGCCAGTCGAAGCGTCCCAGCCAACAACAACTGCTTCCTGGCCCTTTGTAATACATATCTCGGTTGCATCATTGTATTTAATCATCACAGGCATTCCAACACACAACTTTAAGCATCTTGGAATCATGAAAGAATAATCGCTCGTAGTGTGCCGAACATACGCCAGAGATTGCAATTGCAATACCCGGTGTTTGGTTGAGTTCGGGATGGATCACGCCCCTGCGCTGCGAGCCAGCGATAAGCTTTAATTGGGGGCGATATGTGGAAGAATTCAACACTTACGATCTATGTACACCCCAGCCTTTGAATCAGCCGCTTTAGGTATGCCAATAGTTAGACATTAGCTCAGGTGTATATAATATCAAGCCAGATCACGCACCCGCAAGATTACACTGTGTTCAGCCGCCCCCTAAGCGTGGGATCGCCGATGTTGAGAAGTTGCCGAGATCGGTCAATCACCGGCCTAGATTAGTCTAGCCGCCTAGACGGCATCAGCCGAGGCCACCTCGACGCAACAGCTGCCGATGTTGTGTGAGCTCCGTCGATGACCCCTCCGCTGCCTGCATGTATGCCTGCCTACCCACCTCGACTCATCGCGTCTACAGGCCTCGACGACTGCCTGTGGAGGCTGGCCGATGGATTCGCACTGGCGCATCACTGCAGCACCGCCGCTTCATGTCCCAAACTTTAGTTTGACACCGTAGGCGGCGCTAAGGCCTTATATGTAGTGTTGCAAGAGGTGTCAGATCTCTGGATCTGGCACACGCATCAACACACGTGATGACCCTCCCCCCTTCCTAATCAGGATATTGACGTGATGGCAACGTGATGGCTGATCTGAGACAAAGACCACTACGACCACACATTGCTGCACACTCTACGCGTCTACGACGCGTCTTTCTCTGCGGAACTTGTGCGCTAGGGAGTAGACTACCTCCCTGGATCCGTCAATAATCTCAAATCGCGCCGTTGCTGAATTACCGTGAATCCACAACACATCGCCAATGCTGGTGTAAATAATGTCTATAATACCCTGCCTGCACGTACAAACGAGTCATATACACCACCCTATCTTCAAAAAGGGACCTTTCTCGAATATATTCCTATTCTCCGCCATCACCACATTCTCAGGATACACATGACGAAGGATCCTCGACCCCCATAGTCTCCGGTGGCGAGACACCCCTCTACTGCCCGAAATGTTCCAAAATATTCAAGTTGGGGACGAATATGAAGTCGCTGATGAGCCATATGGCTGGTAGCAAGTGTCATGGTGCGTGTTTACTGCAAGCTACACTCTGAAATTGAGATGCTTATTGCTTGCTCCTAGCACCCGGACAGGATCCGGCTCCTCCGAGATCCCATGCACCCGAAGCTCATGCGTACTCCCCCCCGGCAGCTCCGGCAGCTACTCTCCAGCCACCGACGGCCTATCCATCATATTGGACCGTTCCTTGCCCGGGGATAGGCATTACATGGGACGCCGAAACCTTTTGGGATACATATCCGTTCCAAATCCACAGTCCGACCGCAAAAGTTCGCCCGAACTACTCGCTAATCTTCTCTGATCCTCCGAAGATCCGCTCCAATCAATGCCTCGGAGCAATCGTAACCGCAAATGGCCTTTTACCCTGTAAGAAATGCTCGGATTTATCACTTGATGTCAATATCATCAAGGAACGCGCCAGTCGTCCATTCGGCAAGGTTCGAGAGTATGCCAATCTCAACTGTGTCCAGCTTCGCGCCAAGGTAACATCGTTGGCAAAGAACCACAATACAGTCAAACTCGAGGTACCTTTTCCGTCACTGTGTCCATATGTATACGTCCCTAAAATATGCGAGCAGAACCTGAATTCAACGGACTCCATGACGCGTGAACGGCAACGTCTAGCCGATTTCGTCGAACTATTCCAATATACGGGACAAAATTCAATTCCCGGGTTGCATCGTCTCCTGAGCAACGCTCAGAAGGAAGGTTGGAGCGCAGCGAAAACCCTGCATCACTGCAAGCTCGGTGTGGACGGAAAGTACACACCCAAGAACTACACACAGTATGAAATCGACCTAGCCATATTACTTGAGGAGTTGGGTGGACTTGGTGCGGTGTACGCAATGAATCACTCTATCTTTGCCCTTCCTTGCCGCAATACGATTCGACCTTACCGTCGCCAGCATAATTTGGTACCTTCTGTAAAAGGCGTCAGGTTCACGGAAATTTCGGACAACATCACCGCAATGTTCGGGACGCACAAAACCCGGGATGTGTTGACATCGGGTACTGAGGGTTGCGCGACGAACTCAGAGGAGATACCAATGAAGTACCCTCACACGCTGTCGTTTGACGAGATTGCGACCGAGCGCAAAATTGACTACATGACGGCAACCGATGAAATGGGTGGTTTCTGTCTCGAGCATGTCTCAATTCTCGAGACGGTCAGGGTTGGGAAGGATACGGAGACCGTGGAGACTGCAGTGGCGGCAGTCAAGGAGGGGAAGATTCACATAGCGCCGGAAACATCTGTCGGCGCCATCTCGCGGTTATCAGAAACGAATTACGGCGCGAAACCCGTTTTCCTAGGACCGACATACAAGAAAGGTGGATGGAGGGACCTTCTTCAGACGATGGAGACAGTCATTGAAGCCTGGAAGCGCTCACCCGATGGAGAGAAGAGGCACGGTCCAGTTGTCGAGGTTTCTTCCGATGGCTGCCCCAAGCGGCGTGCTGCGCTCTTCATGATGTGCATGCACAGCGAGATCCTGCCGGGGAATCCACTCTATCCATTTGTTTCCAATCTTCCAGGGCTCAACCTTCGCGTCGGAAAGGACAACATTACTCCAGATATGGACTGGAAACACATTGATAAACGTACGTTTACTTTTATGTCTAACCCTATTTCTCAGGTATCTGCACCTTGCTCCGCTCGCCTGAGGGTCTGGTAGTCAAGAATGTATGCATCAACCGCGATTTGTTGCTGACATGGCTTGAACGACTGCCGGCGCACGATTGGTCGGAAGATTCGATCCACACTCTCCTCGATCCAACTTCCCTCCACACCCTTCTCGATCCAAGTGACCCGCAAGATGTCCCACGGGCGATGAAGCTTATGCTCTGTGTTGTCGAGATTGGCAAACTCGATCCTGAGGATTTCGATCCCAGCGAGGCCGCAGAGTTTGAGGCCATCAGCCTACTCGGGGAGACGTTTGATGCCTGGCTTCAACCATTCATTAACGTCGAGCTCTCCCTCTCCGAGCTGATTGAGTCGTTGGTCAGATTTGCACATCTGACATGTGCCTTGTACCTCCAGAACGGCACCTCCTTTATGCCGAACCAGCTTTATGCAAATATCCAGACTACAGTCAAGAATGCGGTGCTCCTTGTTCCTAAAACGCGCCTCATTAACGGAAACCTCAAGGTCTTCATCTGCCTTTTGGGGGATGATGTTCTTGAGGCACTCTTTGGACGTTCGCGGATGATTGGCCGGCATTCGCCCAATTCAAGCATCGGCGAGCTTCGCGACCGCTTCTCGTCGGCAATGAACCTTGACTACATATATGAGCGGCACCCGGAGCTCGAACGAAAGCCGCGTCGTTTGAATATGTATCGTATGGGCCACATGGACCATCTTCGTCCGCGCCATTTCAAACGCGAGCTCAGATCCAGCTCCTGTGATCTTGAAGCTTGCTGGTGCAAAGCCGTGAAGCGCGCAGAAGATATCCTTGCCAGATTCGGTGTCCGATTGTCAGTCCCATTCTGCGTCCTCTTCAAGAGAAAGGATACAGATTTAATGCGCCCATTCGGAGGGAAATACCCAGCCATTTCGAATGAAGTCGACCGTTCGATGGCCAATCTTTCGTTGCGTTCCGACGATTCCGCCCTTACCGTCGATCCCAATATGGTTAACCCAGTCAATTTAATGAACGGTGTCGATTTCGATGCGATGATCACTCGCGAGATGCAAGAACGGCCCCGCCCCGATGCTCCGGCTCACTCACTCTTTTCGGAAGTCAATGCCAATGGCCATGTCGCACACAAGAAGACGGTAGTGCGGACATTTTTCGAAACGACTCACGACAGTCACAGTAGCCATGACCGTTTGCAGCGTGTCCGTGGGTTTACGATTGGCGGGAAATCCTGGACCCGGGACACGACCGACGCTAACGAGGCAGTGTCCTCAGCCACCCATTTCCAGCTAGGCGATTTATTCACAACCTTGGTCTGCTATGGCGGTAAAAACCTCGGTCTCGCAGTTGGCAAGTGTACCCTCATCAAACGAGGTCCATCTGGCTCCAAGTCGGCCTCCGTCTCCGCCATTCCCCGCGCAGAACTTCATCTTCCTTCTTCCCCATATACCATTTCCGGGCAGGTGTTTTCCTTAGTGCCGTTGGCGCAAAACGGCGCAACTTTATGGGCATGGGACGGGGATTTCATCTCGTTGTCGCTGAAGAAGAAAACCAAAGCTAACGGCGAGGAGATTTCACACCTACGCAATCTCCAAATCGCAGTTTCAAGCCGTCTCATTGATTGCTCTATCAACGAGAAGGCGCTCGAGAGGTTAACTTTTACTCTGGACTGGAATTGTGATCGTGAAAAAACCTGGTGTTTCTCGGATGAGGATCTACGCGCATCGTGGTATTTGCTGTGGAATAACTTGCTCAGGGACAATACTCTGCACGAACTATATCCACTATTCACTGGTGTGTCCGAGGGAAATTTCCCCTACTGTACGCCATCCTCTGCAGGCGAGTCATGTCCGAACTTTTCAGAGTTATTGTTGCGATAACCTGTGTTAGTTGAATTCTATGGTCGTCAAGTTTGTTATGCATCATCGATAGCAAACACAGTCATCGAAGAATCACACAACAAGCGGCACACATGTCGGATCTGCCACAAGCCACTCAAAGACACGGACCGCCAACGGCACGTCGGCGAGCACATCCTGAAGGCTCTTTATCAGGTCGAGGATCTATCGGCCAAAGTCCCCGTACGTCGTCTGCCGAAAGCGTGATATGAGGTCTAATAGAATGCAGGTTTCAAACACACATCCATGTGGCACCTGCGGGGGACCCACGGTCCACGGTGATTGCAAGTTTGGAATAAAGGGAGGCAAGCTCGACTCAGAATGTCCTTCCGCATACCCGTTCATGATCTCGGCGACCGCAAAGTTTCACGATAACCGGCCTTGCACCAACATTCCAATTCGGTACCCTCTGGATTGCAACGAGATCCACTGGAAGTACAACTTCCGAATGCACGTAGACGAGCGTCATCCGAATTGGCGCCAGCGGATGGCTGACAGCTTTATTCCGGATATTCAGATCACTCGGGCTGAGCAATTGGCGCTTCACATCCCGCAAGACAAAGTTGTTGACTGGCCACCACCTGTCGCTCCAGAAACACCCCATCGGTACACAAGTCCTGTTCTCGGACAGAAACGTTCGCTGTCTTCGATCCACAGCTCCCCAAGTCGTCGAGGAAAGGAGAACCAAGCTCCAGTGGACTCGGATGCTCACGTATTGAAACGGATGCGGCTACATTAACAGCTATATACATACATACAGCCGAGTTTTCTCTTTATATAGGTCTTCGTTGCGCCTGTATTTACTTACGCCATCCATATGGGAGCTTGAAGCCTAGCAAGGTGTGAAAACAGAGAAAAGTCGCGGTGTTCCTAACGGGGAAGTCATCGGCAATCAGTCATTCACGTGTGTTGATGCGTGTGCCAGATCCAGAGATCTGACACCTCTTGCATGGAGGCGGACGTGATGCCGGCCGGACGCAGTGATGCAAGCTGTAGTGGAGCGCAGGCGAGATGGCTATAGGACGGCTGGAGTGTGCGCAGCGTGCGCAGAGTGCGGCGTGTAGTGTCTGAACGGGCGTGGAGTTGGCGGCGTATTAGTCACAAGTTAGTTGTAGGTATTTTATGTTCGGCAGTTTCCGTACCGTGCGGCGCACAGTATAGTGCCGCAGGGCGCAGGCAGAATGGGGTTGCGTAGTGAGCGGTATGTGGGGAAGGCGCAGCGGCAGAAGCCGGCGTGCATAGGGTGCGGGTTAGGCAGTGCGCGCTGACGTGATGGCGGCGGGAGGCGGGTGGCGCGGACAGGGCGAGGGCGGGGGCGGGGGCGGAGACGTGGTAGTACGGGCCGCGCAGTAGTGTTTAGGGGGCGGGATTGAGTCCGGGCGCGTGGGTCCGCATGGCACATTGCGGTGTAGCGTGGGGATTGGCCCTATGCTGCTCCCGCATCGTTGCGGGAGCAGATTTGATTTGATTGAATTGTAATTTTCCTTTTTTGCAGGGGTTTGAAATTTTTGAAAGGTTTTTTTTATGCTGCTCCCGCATCGTTGCGGGAGCAGATTTAAACGATGCGGGAGCAGATTTGGTTTAATTGAATTAGAATTTACTTTTTTTGCAGGGGGTGATTTTCTCATAATGAAAGCTGAGCTGGAGGGCGGAATAATACTAGTCAGCCGCGTTTGACGGTTATCAAACGGTTATTGACGGCTCGTTTGACGATTGCCTAATTCGGAAAACAGGCGTACAATACCCCAAGCACACTGTGAATAGGTAGATTTCAGCGGGACTGAAAATGACACTGATAATACATTTCTCGGTGCAGTCTGAAAGATGCACTGAAATATATATTTTCAGATCCCCCGAAAAGTGAGCCGAAAATAGTAATATCGGTACAACTTTCAGGGGTAGCCGAAAATACTATTTTCGGAACAGTTTTCAGCGCAAAGCTGAAGACACTTTCATCAGTATCATTTTCAGCTCTGCTGAAATATAGGTTTCTCCACCAAGGGGTTCTCTCAGACAGAAAATCCCAATGCCTGGACATACTCTAGCTGTTCATAACTATCTTTCAGCTGCACTGAAAATGATACTGAAAAAAATGTTTTCAGTTGCTCGCTGAAAGGGCTACTGAAAATAGTAATTTCGGTGCAAACTGAAAGTGGTACTGAAATTTCCATTTTCAGCTCATTTTTCGGCGGATCTGAAAAAACTTATTTCAGCTCACCTTCCAGGAGGCTCCGAAAAAGGTAATATCAGTGTCATTTTCAGTGTGACTGAAATCTACCTATTTACAGTGTGAAGGACACCCATAACTTGGACTGGACCATTACTAGATCGATATCCATCAGTTTTACATCTGAAAAATCACACTCAGGCTAATAAGAGCCGCTGACGAAAAAACCTCGGTCCAAAATATGCACTTCATCTTGAGGGCTTGAACGGCATTGAGTATGGGGTATAAAATACTCCAAAAGACCGACATGGATCCCCTGAAGGTACTTGATCAGCCGCAGCCCCTCCTGCGCCCTGAAAACCGTGTTATTCCAAAAAAGGAAACCGTCAGACGAATCGTCAGACGAATGGTCAAAATCTTGACGTTCCGTCAAACTCTGTTTGACGCCGTCAAAGACAACACTGGGTGTCGGACATGCCGGTGACATGCCGGAGCTACCAAACAAGCCAAACACGCTTCCGTCAGAAAGGGCTTGCTGCAGAGTCCGGAAATTGAGGGGGTTGGAAATCGCCTCTCAGTAATGCAACGCGTGCTCGGATGCATGGGATCAATTAGTATAGCTTTTAGTTCGTAAGTATGGCTACAACTTTTGCCTTTGTCCCGCACTAATATTCCTAAGATTCATTGTGTTCTGGGGAGTGAAAGAAGGACGAAAACATGGCTTTATTGCGAGACCTCCCAAATATTCATTTCTGAACAGAATCCTAGGCAACTTCAGTTGAAGCTCTTCCCAGAATACCTCTCGGGATCCATTTTAATTCTTGGTAGAAACTGCCTTAGATGTTGAGCTGCATGATGCTCTTCATCGCGTTGCGCTGTTGTGACGTGTTGTGACCCACAGTCAGAACGTGACAGCTTGTAAACCCACATCTTTGCTCACAGTACGACGGACCCCAGAAAATATACAGATATATAGAGACCCTTCATAACCTCTATCCCAACCCTTCTGACACTTTCCACACTTTCTGGACACCCAAGACGACAATGAACTCCATTTACACTATATTTAGATCAACCCCTTCCAATATTGTTTTGAGCGGTATTCTGGAAGCCCAAAGTCATTCGGGGCAAGTATGAAATACTTCCAAGTGGATTAAATACATAATACTTTGGGTTCTGCTTCAAAATATGTGCTGCACGATGATACTGGCTATCAGCTGTCACATGACTCTCGCACTGACCCACCTCGCACAAGCTCTCTGTTGGCCATATGAGATCTGAACACCGTGAAAATATTTGTGAGTACGCAGACGACGGTACTAAACAATATATTCTCCTTGGACAAGTTAGAGAAGCTGCATCCTGGACCTGCAGTGGGCAATTTAGAGAAATGTTTGAAGCTGACACTGACACCAGAATAGGGAAATGCCTGGGTGCAGACATATGCAGGAAAAAATTCTGGGGAATAGCCAGAGATTCGGTTTACAAGACACAAGTTACAACTAAGCATTCTGGAAAAAATTAGAAGTGGTGGAAGGCAATGAGTGAGTCCCTTGTTTGGCGGAGTTTGAAGCAAGCCCCTTCAGCGAAGGGCCGGCTTTCCGGGCCGGAGCGGGCTTGCTCCGAACCTATTCCTTCAATACAACGTTCACCGCCAGATATAAATATACTTGTCTGAATGTGCTAAAACCTAAAAGTTGCGGGCCCCCCAAATTTGTCAGGCCTTGTTAAATGGATCCAGGCGAATGAATAAATGGTTAGGGTAAGTTTGGAGTCAAAATTGGGCTAGGAAATGAAGCAAGAGGATGTGCAAAACGGTTTGTTTCCTGGCGGAGTTTGAATCTCTATTTGTTTCGACCAAATATGCCACGGCACCACCCACGGAATAAGAATTGAGCCCCTAATTGTCCTTACTCACTGCGTTCCCTAGGCGCCGAGGCATAGGATCTGCCGAGGTGTGCCGAGATCTGCAGATTTGTCTCCCTCTGTTGGACACCGTTCATGGTCAGGGAAGGTGAAATCCATGCTACGCGAAAAAAAAAAAAACCGCATCTTGAGAGAGGCGTTGTGGCTGTTTGGCATGGAGGTTCCATGTGAAGCTCAACCGCTCAACTTCTCACAAATCATTGGACAAATATCTCTAAGCCCAGGGAACAGCGACATTCTTGTTTAATTCGTGACCTGGCTCGCTCGTTATGCACCCATTCACGCATCTAGAACTACTTCATCGAAACCGGAAGTTGCCGGCGGATTTATCAAGTATATATATCACCAGAAGAAAATTCCTTGTACATGCAATGCCATTTAATCCTTGAAATTGGATTTCTTTACCTAATGCACTCGTTGGGGGCACAAAACAAATACTGCATCTGCAGATGCCAGAATATTAATTCGTGATCAGTAGGTATTATTGTAATATTCTTGAACTTCGTAGCATTCAAAACCCGTTCAACACTCCTTAGAGATTTTAAGATACAGAGTGGTGACATCGATCATGAATGGCTTCAAAATCTCCGAACTCTGACATCTAACTGTAAGTATGATGGTCTGCTGATCAAAGGTGATGGCGAAGCAATTGGAGCTTTATAACCGGCGGGTAGTTGGATCGGGAGTTGCTGGCATACAGTTGTTTTGACTTAGAAAATTTCGTGAATTGAAAATGAAAACTCTCGACAGCCAACTTCTGAAGCGACAGTTTTGTGTGGAATTGCTTCGCCACAACAGTCCACTAATGTTCATAATAGCAGCCCAAGAATTGAGGGGACTGGAAGGAAAATGTTTTCATGATTCTCAGCTGACCGCTGAGCCCCCCAGTAATTTATTTATTTATTGGAGAGGCACAAGGGGTGCTCAATTCTACTTATCTTGGGCTCAGTTCTGTGGGCAGACTGGTGGCTGTACACTTTTGAGTGTAGAAAGAAAAATTCAAACCTAGAATTATTTCTGATTTGTTTGAATTTTTTTTTTTTTTTTAACACTCGAAAGTGTACAGCCACCAGTCTGCCCACAGAACTGAGCCCAAGATAAGTAGAGGTGCATCACTTCATTTCGTCCTCCAAGGCGTGCTTTTCTGCCAGGTAAGCGCTGTCATGTTACTCCACCTTTTATTTCTCACGTTTCTGCAGTTCGTCAACTATTACACGTGGTATCGCGACGAGACGCGGAGCCTCCAATGTATTGTCGCTGTTCTCATCGCCACAGTCTTAAGATCTATTCAATTATTGTGAGTCGCTGCGTGTGAGAATCTAACCTATCATTGACCTTGTATCTCAGCGGACTCATTTGGATTAACTTCATTCAACACTTTGGCGACGTGAAAGGAGCAACCATGCTCAATTATACGGCCTGGTAAGAGTCTGGAACTTCGTTGACGGTATCTGACGAACATACTTCATTAACCAGGTGTCTATGCTGACAATTGCGAAAGGTCGCCATGATTTGCTTCTACGTTCAACTTTACTTCTGCTTCCGTCTGTACATCGTCTCGGGAAGGATCTGGATTGTAGGGCCGATTGCTTTGTTGTTTCTATTTGCGTTCGTCGCCATGGCCGTCGCGGTCAGTGTAGTTCTCAAAAACCGTGCGATGAGATTCTGATGGCCTTGTTTTTTTAGACATATTTCATCAGCCGGAGTGCCGCAAAAGAGATTACAATGTGGTGTACGTCGCCGACATATTTTCATTCGGTTTTTATGCCAGAACTTATTTGAATATGAACTCGGTTGCGATCCATCTAAGCTCTGTATTTGGTACGTGCTCCACTTCCCCTCCCATCCGAACCCCAACTCGGAATGCTTTCAGCCAGGGATTTTTCACTGTCCTTGATCACCGCATACTTTTTGATCAGGACAAAGAAGGCAGCCTTCCTCAAACGGCGGGATTGATCAATGCCCTTGTCCGGCTCACGTTCCAGACCGCGGTACCCGGTGCCCTCTGGTACTTACGGTCTCTCCCATCTTTCCCCTTTGCCGAGTTAACGAGGCATCACTGTAGCGCGATGCTCAACCTGGTGTTCTCGCAATATAAGCCCGGCGGCCCGGGCCGGATTTCAACCGCCTTCAACATGATGCTGCCCAAACTCTACGCGATATCGATGATCTGGACACCCAATGCTCGCCGCGGAATACGAATGGCAAACAGCAAGCGCAGGCTGAAGAACAGCAGCAATGGAAGTCCCGGGAGCCGTTCGAGAGGGCCGCCACGCCGGGTAACTGTGAGTGTTCTGGGTCGCAACATGGGCCTAGACTGCATCTCACACCTCATCCTACAGGACAGCGACGTGGAGCTCGGACCAATCCAAGTTCTCACACAGACGACGGAGACACACATCGTTAGACGCTTAGTTGTCGTTGTCCCGATTTTTGAAAATGTTGTAGGTACGTGATATGTTTGGCCGGACCCCACAGAAGAAAGACAATCACAAAGGGAGTGAAGCCGATTTAGCATCGTATTGAGGGAAATGATGGCTCACACTGGGCCAACGACGAAATGTGCGATTAAAAGAATGTACAGGTATCGAAATGCAACCCACCTGCTTCCGTTTGACGTTTCTATCCACCCGACTTTTTATAATAAAAGAGTGGATTTCCTACATGAGTCCCGCTCTCGGGAACATTCTCACAACTTTACCTATTGATTAATCTTTTAATTCAAGACTACCACCTTCTCACGATTCTGGCCCAAAACAAGTTCCAGAATCACCTCAGAATCAACTCAAGAATCACCATCAGAATCACCGAGAACCACCTACTCTGCCCGTCCCTAATATGTCAAATCGATACAAGCAATAACAATATAATACAATATATCCACCACTTGAGCCAGTGAAAAGAAATAAAGTCAATTCGAAATCTATTGGTTGTTTGAGTGGTAATAGATTTTTCCTCGCCTGGGTGAAGTACTCAGGTGACTACAGACCCACTGCAGGAGCGGAACGTAGATCCGACCCAGACTACATGACACTACAAACATGTGACCCTTCGCTACAGCCACTACGTAGTTGTACGCAGTAGGCCAGGAATTGATAATGCGCTGATTCGTTGATCAAACAATCCAGTAATATACCCCGCACTGGAAACATCAGTGGCAGACATCGGTTACCAGTTAAGGGTGACCCCTGCTCAGCTCCCATCATGACCACTTACCTTGGAAGTCATCGCCAACTTTCCGTTTGCCTTCATGGGTACAATGTGAATGGAAACTCACTGCTCATCGGCTTCTCATCAACTGCGAGAGTGGTTTTGGCCACCGATCATGTGAAGCCCGTAGGAATTGCAAGGCCAGCGCCACTTGGATTAGAAGTGGGCACAGCAAGCCAGAAGCACTATGGGTTACGCCGGGATTAGCCTGTTTGCGATGCAGCCATTGGAGCCATCTGATGGCTGTTTTGCGTTGCGCAAACTAATGGCTAATGGCTGGTGAATGGCTGATGAACCAAATTCATTGCCAATTATTTTGTTCTAGAATGAGCGGCAATTGGCATGTGAATGTATATGGACCTCGAGGAATGAGCCCTAACTGCGTGAGAACATCAAAATGGACCAAATCAAAGATTTTGGGCCTGCAATTGGGCCATTGAGGATGGGAAGGGAACAGGTCACCTATATGTTATTTGTAGGACCTGAAAATAATTCAATATTACCAGAAAGGAGGGCAGGAATCGAAGCCATTTGAGCCATTAGCCATCAATTCTCGCAACGCAAAAAAGCCATCAGATGGCTTGAATGGCTGCATCGCAAACACTCTATTGAAAATGGATTAGAGTTTGAAAATGCGCTTGCTTCATCTCAATTTGGCTCTGATTCCCCTTCTTCGCGGAATGGACTCCGACACGAACGGTACATCCCCCTCTCAGATGCCCACACTGTGCTACCGACACGGAGTCAATACAAACCCACTGTGCCTCAATCCATCAGCTCCAATAAATTCCGAGGGGACACTGCCCCGAGTATGGTGCCGGCACTTCAACCTAGGGCTGGCCAAAAATATGATATGGCTGAATATATTTTGAATATATTCAGTTGAATACAAATACGATACGGGCTTGAGGCTGCCCCGAAGATATGAATACAACTGAATATGAATACAATATAATACGGGATCCCCGTATTCAAATATATTTGGATACAGTTCAGTTCTTGTTTCGGCCACCTCAAGCCTCATCGGCATCGGTCGGAGTATGAAATCCCACCTAGTGGACTTGAAATGTTCCATCTGATATATCAATTCGGCAGCAGATCCGTTGGCCGCAGCCCGGTGCAGTGCTTGTCGGGGTTTGAACCACACATATCCATCACAATCCCGTGATGGATATGTTGAATGCTGAGTTCTCTGGCAGCATTTGCCCCTCAGAGTTTACATGCTTTCAATTTTGTTCAATTTCCAGAACTTTAAGAAGATTTTCATTGGATTCAAGACAATTTTCCCCAGGGAAATCCCCAGAGTATAATTGTATTCATAGATCTGAATATGAATACAATGATACAGATATGATACGGGCTGGAGGGCTGAATATGATATGGATATGACTACGATACACATTGTGCGTATCATGTTTGTATTTGGCCAGCACTACTACAACCGGCCAGGCAGCAGTCAGTCATCTGACAATTGCAAGCAGCACATTTTTCCTCTATACTAATACTTATCCTACCTTATGAGCGTCACACCTCCGAAATATTGCAGTAATGGGTTTCAAACTTGAGCTTGAGTTCCCTTGGAGGGGACACAATGGATAAAAGCAATGTTGCTACTGGTAAATAGAGATCCACTTATAATATTTGAATGTGCTTTCAGCAAAGGGCATACTCCACTCAATTTTGTTGAAATTTTGTCGGGCCCGAAGCAATTTCATTTCATTCAAAAAATACTTAATTTTGGCGCCGCAGGCGCAAATGGACTCGTTGCCATGCGCACGCAGTGGCTCAAGCCCAAGTCATTTACTTTGAGGGATGAGTCAGAAGAGAGAGAGAAGGAGATGAGGCGTAGTCCCGTGCTGTGGAGAATGAAATAAACGGAGCTATGTGTTGTGAATGGGAATAGTTGTAGGAGTTGTTGCGAGTTCGTGAGAGTTCAAAATGTCGCAAACGAAGGACCAGAGAGGAGGAATTGGAATGGGGATACACAAATGGAGATGTGCCAAACATTCACAATCTGATTCGATGGATTTCGTTAAGAGAACGAATAATCCTGTATTTCTCGCCTTTTTTCTGGCTGACAAAGCGCCGCCTGTGGTGGCGCTCCTATTGAGCCAACATTGAGCCCTCCGTGGAAGTACCTTCAGAAGCGAGCAGGAAGCTGAAGACGCCGTTTGGACGCCGTACAATATGGACGGTGCGATCTTGATGGATGGGTAGTACGAGGAGAAGGAGGAGAAGGAGGAGAAGGAGGAGCGGGGGGCCTAAAATCACGCCGTGGACTGCTTTGGCGGGGCGGCACATCGCGCCGCCCATATGATCTTCGTCATGTGTGGCCTCAGATCTTTCCGTGCTCTCCACCCCCATTTAGGTTCTACTTGGCAATGTCGCATACGATTTTTAGTCTCATATGCTTAAAATATTTCCGCCAATTGAAACACCACTTTGCTTCCGTCTTTCATTTCAGAACGTTTTTCATCTCTGGTGCCGCCATGTACGAGTCGGCTACGGAGCTCGTGGTGGAAAGCATGTTTGTGTCGACGGCGGGCCTGAAGCAGCTGCACAACTGCATCCCCAATGTGGCGGAACACTGGACATCTGGATGTCGTGCGCTCACGCATTCCGTGCCATATGCGGCGATGCCAGCCTGGCGGTCTCGAATGGTCTGACCTTGTGGCCCTTCATGCTAGCGACCTCAGGATCCGCGACTTGAAGCCACTTCTGGCGGGGAGACCCACGCTGGCCCGGTTCATTCTTCATTACACATACCGTTGCCTGCTGACTGTTGAAGAGGCGAAATGAGTGCGCGAGCTTGTAAATTTTTTGGACATAGCACCGGTGTGGCGCACGCATTAGTATGACAATGAATTGTGATCAGTTTTTTCAATTACCTTCATGAAAAAATGGAATGATGAGTTTCCTGCTGTTATCGCATCTGATGAATTTTCATCCGCGTTTGACACCGGCGATCTTGGGAGGGAAAGGCGTCGATCACAGGTTGCGAAAATAGGGATACCAAAGGGGCATGGGAAGACTGTCAACAATCCAGTGACCACTAAATGATTGGTCAGAAATTGAACTTCAAGTAAGTGGTTAACTAACCAGGGTGGAAATGAGGAGTCCGTAGTGAGCCAGTATATCTCCGACGATCTCGGACTTCCCAATGAGGAACCGAAGGCGGACCATTTGAATGGTACCACCGAGAAGTGCGCAGCGGGTGCCGCGTGAATTCACTCCAGAATCGTTTTTGAGACTCACATCAGACATGTCTCCCACAAAACTAAAGGGTAAAACACACAAAAGTTTAGTGGTAGCAAGGCCAAATATAACGCATCAAATAACACCTTGAAATTCTATGATCCAGTCGCAAAAATGTATCACTATAATAATAATTAAATTTAATTGTAAAATCTATCTGCTGAACGGTCTAAATGGTCTTGAAAAATGTGTACCTGTGTGCATCTGCAGTGGAATGTCTTTGAACAATGTAAATTTCACTTTACATCCACCTCGCTAAAAGCCCACATAAAGCGCTGTGTGGGGGAGGTGATTGTCCTTGACTAGACATAAACACTGAATTCTTGATACACGAATAAAATGTAATATAATAAATTTAACATGATGAAACAAGTCTCCCCTATTTTAACTTAAGCGAATCACTCTGAGGTACTCAGAAGACCTATGATATTGAAGACGCAATACCAGAGGCGTGCAACACGAGGGGGTCGACGCGTCGAACACGTCCCGATCTCAGATCGTGCTGGACCGAATAGAGCCGTAGAATTCTAGAAAAAGAAGCTTGTGTTGATCTGAGCTATACTAATCGACTCAACACTGGGAAATGAGTATCACACCGCCAAATGCAAGATTTCAGGAGCCCTGTAAATGTAACCTAATTTTGTAATTTCAGAAACAACATTAAGTATGCTCTAAAATGTACCTTAAATACTTGGGGTAAAGGGCCGTTGCTACGCCCAGCAGGTACGAGTACTTATGAGTGTAAATGGACAGCTATAAATTAAGACACTAATGTAGGCTGATTGTAAATAAGAGAAAATTTTGCATTCAAGCGATGCATGGTAGTCAATTAAAAATGGCATGACATACGTAGTTCCTTTGGACATGATATTTATACAGTCATCAACTGAAATAAACACCCAAAAAAAGAGAAATCAGTAGGCGGCCAAATCGACGGCGCAAGTACTCACAGCCAATAGTCGCGCCAACCCATATTATGAGTTACACCGGGATTGAAAATGGACTAGAGCACTCACTTCATCTCAATTTTACTGTTATTCTACTAATTTTCCGCGGGAAGTACTCCGACACATATTCCACATTAGACCAGCAGAAAAAAAATAAAGAGATTCCGTTCAGAATTGAGTGAGCATCAGGCCCAGGGGCAAATTAGGCCATTCAAATCCTTGCATTCAGTACTGTCTACTAAACCGTTTCACTTCAACTTTCACAGGAATACTTTAGCGGCTTACAAAACGATGTTGGCCCCAAAAATTGGGGCGATAACTCGCTCGGGGCGTCCGGGAGGTGGCATATATGCTCAGAAAGCGGTTGCGTCACACATTGTCACACCTGCCATAACAGGTCACGCTTGTGGTGAAGGTACCGTCTCCTGGACGCCTCGCACAAGCTTTCGCTCCGGTCCTTGTGGTAAATTTTTTTTTAAGCCATAAGAGTGTGCTTGTAAAATACGAAATGGAACGGTTCAGCAAACAGTACTGAACACGAAATTTTGAGTCACACAATCAGAATCTGACATCTTTTGCTGGGGCCCTGATGTGCACTCCTTTCTGGTCGGAATTGCTTCATTTTTTTTGCTAGTCAAATGTATTATATACCCCGGAGTATGTTCCGCGAAAAATCCAGGGAATCGAAGAAAATCCGAGATGAAGTGAGCACCATCTTCAATCCCGGCGTAACCCATAGTATTGTCAAGCAGTTTCCTCCATAAGTAGCTGTAGGTACTGTCGTCGAGTATGAGCAAGAGGGGATATTTCTGAATCAGATCAATGTACATAGTTGCGAGGGAGGGCAATGGTATCAGACACTGGAACCAGCCGTTAGAGAAAAAGAGCGGCACAGAAGGGAGGCAAGTAAAGGACTCGGATGCATTTAACGAAAGGGCGACCAGCAGCAATCCTAACTGCCAAGACGAACAAATAGCGGTATGGCTGCCAGTGTGTATCTACATCTACGGGACCAAACAAGATGCAGCCTCTGCTGCCATGCAAGGCCAAACACTGTGCCCTCTTTTTACCGCCATATTGCCACTAGATCACAACTACGTATATTAGTTATTGGTACCGTTCCACCAGTGCTTTTTCTTGAGAAAGAATGATATGAATCTTGGCTGCACCACAATTGAGCTCCAGTGCACATTGGAAACGGATTGTCGGCATGGACGGTCAATGGACGGTGGACCCTATTCCTTTTTTTCCCCATCAAGTCCGAAAGGGTGAGGGTGCAGGAAAATGCCGACGGATAATTCCGAAAGCAAAAAACTTTTTTGTCCAATTAGGAGTTGTCCCCGAGTAGGGGGTTTTTTCCCCGAGTAACAATAACAAGGACACCCAGCCACTATTTTCAATAGAAAATTTGAAGCATGTTTAGGCACGGCCACTAAATATATTAAGCATTGCCACTAACAAGTCCCTCAACGAAATTGGTCTCTAATGAAAATTTGATCAAATTTGGGTGCCCTCGAGTTTTGAAAGGGACGATCCCTATTACATAAGTACTCGTAATTTTTTTTCAGGATGTCTGAAATTGAAGCTGAATACACTAGATTAAGTTACAACTTCAGGAGGTCTAAATCTTTGAATTTAAGTAACAATTTCTCAATGACTGAATTTGTACCTTAAATTATAAATTTCAGTTGCAGATTCAGCACGGGTGAAACTAATAATTTAAGGGTGCCCCGAAAACAATAGTTTTGGGCAGCATTTAAGTCCACCTGAAACAATAAGATTAAGGCACGATTTCGGGCCGAACAATAAGATTCAGGCACAGTTTCGGCCTTCACCGGCCAAAGCTGTGCATCAATCTTATGGACTGGAATGCCACCTGAAATTATTGTTTTCAGGCTTTCTTAAATTATCAATTTCACCTGTGCTGAATTTGCAGCTGAAATTCCTGGTACCGACTCAGGTACCAGGTCTCCAAATCAGAATTAAAACTTGTCTATTGCATGCACCTTTTTACTGGATCAGCGGACCGGTCGTTGAGCTACGATCATTGGACCTAAAGGCTGAAGTCCGAAAAAAGTCCGAACCTCCTGCAGATTCTGATTTCAACAGATTTACTCAGAAAAAAATAAAGCGGCCACTTTCCAATTTCTACTAAATGTCTAGATACAAGAAATTCCCAGAGGACCATCCAATGGCTGTAAATATTTTGGAAAGAGCCACCAGCTTTAACGGACTTGTAACCATTGCTCACTAACTCTGACCTTGGGGAATACCCGGAGGGCCATCATATAGCAACTGCTGACTACAAATTAATTGTTAACTGGTCCAGCCGTCTAATATCTAATAAGGTGTACTGGGAGGTATCAGGGGATGCCCGGAGGGCCTTAGTATTTATAATTTAAGGTACAAATTCAGTCGTTGAGAAACTGTTACCTAAATTCAAAGATTCAGACCTCCTGAAGTTGTCACTTAATCTAGTGTATTCAGTTTCAATTTCAGACATTCTGAAAAAAAATATTTGAGGTACATTTTAGGGTGTACTTAATGTGTTTCTGAATTACAAAATTAGGTTACATTTACATGGCTCCTGAAATCTTGCATTTGGCAGTGTGTATGCTATTGTGGTCGGGATCCGCGGAGTAATAGGTGCATTCCTCTAGATCAAGAGAAGAACATCAAGAGAAGTGGGCTCGGATCAGGTGCGGAAGCCACCGGAGTGATCGGACTCGGCATAGTTGAGTAATGAGTGAGTCAAAAGTGAGTCATACCGCCGTCGGCGTGCCTCTATGTGTTATGTGTGCATGTGTGTCTACGCCAACTACCCTAAAGTAGGTCTGAATAATGTGTTTAATTTTTTTTTAGCCGTATTTGACATCCAATTACAGCGAGACCGAATTCTCGCTATTATTTACACATAGTTAAAAAATATTTGTTCAATGGAACAATGACATGGGCAGTTTGTGCAAGGTTTTTGTGCAGTTATTTCATCCTGTTATTTCTCAGCAGAATTTCTATCTAGAAAAAATCTCCCAGTGACTTTGAGATTGACAGAATTGCCTAGGAAGAGGAAACAAACTTCCCGCTAATTTAACGGCAGATAGATGGCTCACGGAGCTCATAGCGCACTCACGGCGGACTAGTGCGGGATCCTCGTGATGCGCGCTGGCTGTTTGGTGTAATTCATGAGTCATGAGCATCATATCTAATCTAATCCGGGTCGATCCGGGCTCGGGTGGCGCATCACTTCTTTTTGATCTAGAGGAATGCACCGATCCGCGGTACCAGGGATGCCGGAGGGCCATATGAATATGATAATGCGGATCAGATTCACGCAGTTTCCGACCGCTACGGACTGCTCTCATCGCCCCGCCCGCATCAGAAGTCGGTTTTATAGTTACATCATTCTCCCCGCGTCCATGGAGGAAGTTCGAGTCCGATGTTCTTCGGAATGCCGCTCTTCGCGGATACTGCATCCGCATCCTTGGCACACTGGACCAATGTAGATCGTCCAAAAGCATCCTTGTCACTTGGTGACTTGGACAGCTGGACTGATTCATGCATGCTCTGATCCCACTGCGCTTCGCTGTGGTTCTCTTTTGCCGCTTCGGCAAACGGCCAAAAAGTATTCCGGAACCATTTGGTACGTCACCGGTACCACTGAAATCCGGTGGTAAATCCAGCGCAACATCCAGATACGGTAAGCCCAACCGGATGAATGCAAGAGTTTCGCTTCGTGGCGCCTGAATGAGGGGAAAGCAATTCAATGCCTGTTCTTCGGTTACACGAAGTCGAAGCATTCCTCTGAATGCTTCACTCTGATTCAGATACCCTGCTGCCGACAATGCATCCGAAGACCTAGGACAAATTTAGTTGTCTTCGCTAGCACTGCTATAAAGGCTGCTCTGTTTAGATGGGTCCTCACCGAGCTCAGACGATCGCAATGGCTCGTCTTGGTAAGATAGGTGTCCTCGTCACCAGAGCAAGATGAAATTGACCGTTTGCCGCAGTTGTGTGCCTCATTTTGTGTTTACTTCTCGCCCCGCTGTCTCTTTGCTCCCCTACTTCCGGTACGTTCCAGGAACCTCAAATTTGATGGATCACTCACTCTTGCCACAGGTAACGATGCGAGCCACATTCCTTTGACGCCTCGCGCTCAGACTCCGCTCGACTTTTCATCATCCCCAACATCCCGTGGATTTGGGCTGATACGACCAACACGGGTAGACCCAGTCGGTTTCCGCTACCAGTGGATCTTCTCCGGAAAGTTCCTCGCCGACGCAGAGATCATCACAACTGCGTTCGACACAGTGGAGTTCTACGTTAATGGCGCGCTAATGACGGCTGACAATGTTCGCCCCCGTTACGCAAGCCGTGTATGCGCCAGTTTTGCGCTTAACAACCCCGTCCTCACTGTGTTCGCCATCCTAGCTAGATTCAACAACGCCACGTCGGCGACCACGCCTGCGGCGATTGCGAAGATCCTGCTCACGTTTACCGATGGCTCCAAACAAACCATAGTCACCGATTTCGTCCCTGGCTTGCGATGCGAACCCGCCTGCCACGTTCGCGCAGACGAACTTCATCGCCAGCGGCTGCCAGCGGCGAAGACCTTGGGGTAATCCCCAACCCGCCGTGGGATGAAGTGAACATTCCCAACGTCACGGAATCTCGTATCTCCACATTCGATAGAAATCGCTGGATATGGACAGACGCGATCCCTGCGAGTGGCAAAATCCCTGCCGGCCAACGCGCCTTCCGCCGCACGTTTGCCCCTGCACTGGGCCCAAATTCCCGATACGGCAAGGATCATCATCGTCGCCGACCACAGTTACCAGCTGTGGGTCAATGGTGTTTTCATTGGCTCTAAACAGGGCTTCCGGACTGCAGACACATGGGACATCATATTCAAGACACAGCCGGTGCTGTGATCGTGTTTGCTGTGCTTGTTGACAACAACGCCGGCACGGCCGGGTTGATGATGGGATCGGAGATCAACTTCAAGCAGGTTGGGCCAACAAATTGTGTTGCGGGCTCTTTCGTGAACACGGAGGCGAACACGGATAACCCAACCTGGAAGTCCACCAAGAACGCTATCCCTGCGAACTGGCAGCAGATTGGATTTGATGATTCCAACTGGGAGCCTGTTGTAACCGAGGGGGAATACCCGAACGCGCAGCCCTGGGGGCGGCGACCTTACCATCGCCGCCCCAACAACGACTGCCACGAGCATCTAATTGGGCTGGGTTCTTCGGCATCTGTTCTTGACCCATTTACTTTATATACAACACGCCGTGTTGTCATATACTGCGATTTCTAGCTGTTCTGTCTTTTCGACTTGAATTTGTTTCACTTTTTCTTAGCACGCTGGGATGGGGAGATCAAGCAGATATTTGATTTAGCCTTTCGGCTCTATCAGTAAAAATACGCATTTATCTTCTGTATCATTTGTCCTCTGCCCATCTTTTATCTTTGAGCAACATCTGTTTTGGTTTTTGTCTGGGCAATTTGTCTTGTGTCTTGAGGATATGTATTTGGAGATAGGTTCGTCTTTGCGAGATATGTTTAGACGCCAAGGAAAGTAATGACATTTTGTATTCCAAAGGCTATCTCATGGGAATAGTAGTGTAGAGTATATACTCGTTAATGCAATACAAGCGGCGCACGTAGAGTCCTTCCCAAATGACAGCTTCATGCAGTCTTAAGTACATTATCGTATAGTTCAATGGGGAATCGCTAGGATATGGACGTAGCCATAGCAGGAGGCAATATGTATCAACAGCCAAGCCTCGGTTTGCCTTTCCTAGGAATATCGGTAACCAACCGTTGGAGCTTGACACAAATAATGTTTGCATGTGCTATACCAGCTGGAAAAATCTCCCATGTATTGCCCTGACTCCTAAAAGTCATTTGGGTACCCAAATGAACCACACATATAGCTAACCATCGACTTGCCTTGCAACGGAAGTTCTAAATGTCTTGGCCCTCAGTTCCTCGTCATTCTGTCCGACACGTTGACAGATCATCAGGTTCAATCGATAGGCGCTTGTACGTCGATCATAATAAGTATCAGCGAGGTGAATCTTGGCAATTGTATGATTGTCCTAATCCACAATCCTCCCGGCCCTGTTGAATTAAGCTTTCGAATTATCTGTTGCTTCCAGCTTCCCGTTCCAAAGGTGGAGAGATAAACATCGATTTCCCTTGCAACGGAAGTTGGCGCCAAGGATAACGTCATTCTGTTGGATACATTGACAGATTGTCAGGGGATGTCGACAGCCACGAGTCTCCTGGAGCTATAACTTGGGCACACACTGTCCCAAATTCCACCAACCGACACCGGTACCGAGCTTTAACCTCCCACAATATCGATGACCCCAGTGTACCCTACACTCGTGTTCCTCACGCTCGTTTCACAGTTTAAACCAAGTATGTCGCCGTTCAATTGCATTGCGTTTGTCTCATACTTCAAGTACATGCACTTACCGCTCCATGCAGATCTTGCAAACAATCATGCTCAAGCTCCAGCGCCGGCAGGCAGTGAATGAGACCTGCGCCCAGTTCTGCACACCAGAGATCCTTGCGCTTGTACGTCCGCCGCCTTAAATCTACACCGTCGGTTATTCCACTGAATGTGTACCGGCTATAGAACAACCTCGATCACAAGGCCAATGCGACGACATGCACTGACGCCATTGGCAAGCAGCTCGCCGAGTGCACCTAGTGTCAGAATGGCTACGTGACTATTCCCTACGGCTGTATGCACTGCGCCCCGCAGCTGAAAAGAGGCTGATGGATATGATTTTCCCAGACTTCATCGAAGACTGCCAGAAACTTGGTATCCCGGTGAAGGATATCTCGAAGTTAGATGGGACTGTGCCGAACTTCAATCCATCTTCGTCGCCATCGGGCGTGGATTCGCAGCTGGCGCGCGTTCCCCAGTGCGCATGGTAGTCGCTGTTGTATTTTCCACGGGAGTCTTTGGCCTCTTCCGTCTCTAGCTACCCTCGATGGGATTATGCCTGTGAACATATATTCTTACAAGAATGCTTCACAGTCACTGTTTAATTACATTAGTAGAGAGAGGGGTATTTGACAAGTTCCAAGTCTACCAACGAGAAGGAAGGGAAGAAACCCCCGAATGGTTGGATTCATATGCTGAATGCATTGAACAACGATAGACATCCTCCAGTTGGTATTGAGAACAAAGACCTAGAGTTCCTTTGCCTGGATCATAATAAATGGCTACTAGAGTACTAATAATGGACACATTGTGTCGATAATCTTCACCAGAAATCTGCTTGTATTACGCAAGTACTTGAACACCAATTCATTTGCCTCATGCAGTTGACCCAGCCCATGGAAGGTTAAATTATTCATACCGCCAGAGTTTCTGGGATCTTCACCAAGGAGTCTCTCCTAATACTATTGTTTTAGCTGCCGAACAGTAGAGGTGTCAAGATGCGATCAGAAAAAAAATTCTCATCTAACTAGGTCAAGGCAATGCCGCGAGTATAGCGACGGCGAGCAAGTAAATATCATGCAAAATTATACTCTGTAACTCCAAAATTGATCATCGAGTGCGTATTTTCCAGCTTCTTTCAGGTTTTCATTCTTCATTGTATAGTTGCTCAACCTTTCCTTGTAGCTCAACGAGTCCACACCATCTTTAATAGCTGCGGTCACTTCTCTTAGCATTGCGAAAGTTCGACATTGTAATGGCAGTATGGAAAGTCGTCAGTGGGGGGGCTTAGTGAAAGTTCGTGAGTTGCTTCATTTTTAGCGGCATTCCCGCCCGTATTCGGCACTACACTCCATGTGTACCGTGTCGGAGTCCTCGGCCAGTATTTCCTCGATTTTGTTTTTTTTCGCACGAGTCGCGACTTCACACTTGACGGTGTTAGGCTGCCACAGCCAGGGACCCGCCCCGAGTACATCGCCGAATTTCGCGCGTTTTCTGGCGGGCTCGAGCAGCGCAGGCTGGTAGAATCATTAAGTGCCTCGGAGCTCCAATGGAATGGCACCGTTTTAGAGACTCATGCGGGGGTCGCGGGTCCCAGCGATGGGTTGTAGAGGAAGATTAAAAAATCATTCAATACACCTACAATACACATTTTCTGGGTACCCGCAACATCAGGCATTAGGACTTAGCCGATCCTCGCCCTGTTCTTGAATCTTGCCAGCTCAGAACGCCAAGGCTCCCATGAATTTCCGCACTTCTTCAAAAGTCCCGTCCAACTCGGTTCTTTGCGCGTCTATACGCAGTTCAGTCGAATCAAAGCAGAAGCGTAAATCACGTACGATATTGGCTCTTTCCCTCCATACACATCGGTGAACAACTCGCCCAGCTCGCAACGCGTCAGCAACTCGGCGTGCTTGAACGCCTGCATGACGTCCACCGAGTCGTACCCATCCTCGTCACTTAGTTACTTCGCTTAGGAATGAGAAAATTCGTGAGTTTGATGTAAAAGCGTGAAAGTTCGTCATTTCAGCTGATTTCTGAGAAAGCTTGTCACTTCGATTAAATTCTGGCGAAAGCTCATCACTTTCGGTCGGACGTGCGCGACTGATGCGCTTTCCATGCGTATTGTTTGATCACTCGAATTATAGAACGCCTCGACGTTCTTTGCTTCCACCATTTACACCCGCGCCGGCGATTCGCAGTCGCGTGCTTGCCTGTTATGGACTATAACGCGTTTTCGGACGATACATGGTGTTTCTTGAAGTGATGACCAAAATCTTCGTGGCGTGTTCGCGCCCCCCATGCCCGCAAGAGTCCACCCACCAAACCCAGCACGATGAGTTCTTATTGGCTGACGAGAACGTTGCTCACACCCATGCAGATGATCATGGTGCTACCAAGGTGTCTCGATGTAAACACTCCCACCGCTCAAGGTTTGTCCCGTTAATGTGTGAAAGATTTAATTTGAATTCATAATTTAGTTCCCCTGGATGCATCGACGTCTGCCGGTGGCAGGACTATCAGGAAGGAAACCGATACCAGGTGAGAATAATAGCCTGGAATATTTCCCAAAGACATACCACGAGCTGATACCTCTTTGACAGCTTCGATGCCAACCACGTCCGAACCGCCGACGAGCCTGTTCGCAAATGTTCTGGGTCCATGTCCCTTGGAGTCAGACGTGCCTCCCAAACGTCTGAAGCTTGGGCCTCTGAAGGAGTGGCGGGTCGAGAGAGATGGGTGTAAGCATGAGTGGCGGTGGAATAAGCTGAGAAGCACTGGAGTGAGTTTCAAGAGGGACACCCTGAAATGCTGAATTTTATTCTGCCAGAAACAATTCAAGTCAAGTAGGTAATTTCTGTCTTACTATTATCCTCTAATACACATCTTTGAATAAAAATGGACTTGAAAGTGTTCATGATCCATCCAATTTGCTGTTACGGTCGAACAAGAGCGTGAACAAGTTAGGCTGTCCGAAGCTGATATAGCACGGTGCGGGATTCTATGTACTTCTAAATTTATTTGGGTGAGCTCAGAAACACGGCGGGGTGATGGATAAGATAGAAATTTGGGCCCGTAAAAGCCAAGTGAAGCTCTGATGACCCCTTGCCGCAAGCAATGGTCCCACGCAACGGGTACGGCAGCCTCGGCAACTGAACGCGGTCATGTGGTTATTGTCAGGTGACGACCTTTCACGTTGTCACACATGTGCAGAGGAAGTGACGAAATTATAGTAAATCTAGCTGAACTCACAAACTTTTAGGGAATACCATCAACCTCACGAACTTCCACAACACTAAGCGAAGTAACTAAGTGACGAGGATGGCGCGGACTCATGTCCACCTTCAGCCGAGTCCTGAGCTCCTCCTCCGCCATCGCATTAGACAAGCCCTGCGACTCCAGGTACCGTCGTAATCGTGCAATGCGGTCCTGGATCTCCGAGCGTTGCCTATACGCAAACGAGTCGTCTGACGTACTGTGATGACCCACTCTGCGGGGTATAAAAATCGGAATCACCAAGCGGCACACAGAACTAGGGCTCCAACCATTTAGTGTTAGTTTACGAATCCTCGTAAACTAAACGAAAACGGCTAGTAAACAGTTTACAAACATTCATAAACGTTTAAAAACGGTTATTTATCAGAATATCTTTAGAACCGTGACTGCCATTGCAGTATCGTCCGAACTTGACGGATAACAGAGTGGGCATCGCCCTGTCGAACAAAAAACTTTAAATCCATCATTCCAGGACAATACATACCATTTCAGGTATCCCAACTCAGTGCACGTCGCCGCTTGCTGGCTTCATTTAAAGGTGATGGAATTGAATCATCAAATTGTATCACCCAGATCTTTCTGGGGATTCATCTATATGTATCAGAGATGGAAACGATTCATCCTGGAGGGTACATCAGGGCCTTCCTCAATTCCTCTGCAAACAACCGTTTAAACAATTCAGTAAACATTTGTTTACTATTTACGGGATCCCGTATATACGGGTTTTCCGTTTGTAAACGGAAATGGTTGGAGCCTTGCACAGAACACACCGGTAACTTATGGCCTTGACGAAACTTGTTTGAGTGGCCTCCTGCGCGCCTCCCGGACGGCGGCGATCGCCGTGAGAATGTCATTACCATCAACTCGTAGTTGTGGACGTGTACATGAATAATAATCTGGCATGCGGAGGACGCGACGAAGGGGACACCGACCGTGTCAATACTGCGCCGAAGAACCAGTCTGTTCTCGGGGTGCTGATGGCAAATTCGTTGCACGCGACGAGCAGCGTCGAGGAGGGGATGGTCGAGGCGAGAAGCAGGCCGGCGGGGAAGTCTGCGGGCAGGGCGTCAGGTTCGGTAAAACTCGTTGCTAGCCGGACACGCACTCCATCGGACGCAGCGCCTTCACCAAAGGAACACGCGGCAATCGAGCGGGCGCGTCGGTCGGGCGAGCAGCGGAGCGCGTAGCCAACGCCAGCGGCCTGCGGGATCGGTATTACACCTTCTTCAACGCAACCCCGCACCTCGGAAGTCAGGAACGAACAACGAACGTAGGAAGGAAGATTCGGATTCACACAGGATAACGAGATCCCCCGCTTGACGACCCTTTCGCTTCATTGATTTGTTGGCGGGGGCGGGACTTTCACAGATTGAAAATCACCGCACCGAAATGCCTGAGCCTCGAATAACTACTTTCGCCCTTTGTTGTCTGCCTAACACCACCAACGCCAGTTCCTCCTCGACGTGTTTCCCTGAGCCTTGAATAACTACTTTCGCCCTTTGCTGTCTGTCCAACACCACCAACGCCAGCTTTTCTTCGACGTGTCGTGATGACGCGGCGGGAAGCTGGGCGGGGAAGTAGCGGATGAGCCGGTTGTGGAGATAGTTGAGTTTGGTAAAGGTTAGAAGGGGGGAGCAGGTTAGCGGCGAGCACATTAAATCAGGGTAAGCGCCGAGTTGATGGCGTTAGTGGGGTGCAGGGCGGAAGGGACGGGGAGGGCCAGCTCAGCAAAAAATGGGGAGTAGCGGCTTAGCGGGTGTGTGGCATGGATTGACGCTGGTTTGATGCAGACGGTGGGCGGATCAAATCAGCACCAATTGAGGTGCAGTATGTGTGTGGAGTGAGGGATGTTAGAAACGTGGGAGGCGTTATTGTGGTTCAGTGGGGTAGTAGGGATAGTATGGTAATAGATTGTTACTGATGCAGATGCGGTAGGACACGCGCAGGGAGTAAAAGTTGATTCGTTGGTGTTCATTAGAAAATGTGAATTGTTGTTAGTTGAGTCAAGTCAGCCTCAGATATATTTGGGCGCTGAGTTGAGAAGCTGTTCAGTGGGTTATGTAGGTGTGCGCCGAGAATGTGTGCCAGTGCGGGTTAAGAGTGGGTTAGTTAATTGGGGCGCTGAGTTTGAAGATGGGTAGATTAAGTGTGGAGTAGCAAATAGCAAATGTGGTGCTTTAGTCGGCAGATTAATGTTGAATTGATGCTGACCGCGTTCATTGGGTATAGAATGTAGTAGATAATGTAGCTGAGTTAAGTCAGCGTCCAGGTAGCTTCAAGTTGCTGTGTTACTGAAGGAGTCGGCGGCATCTGTGAAACAGTCAGCAAGTAGTGTGCAGAAAAGAATGGTAAATGAATAAATTTGAAGTTGACTTCGGCTGACCTGGTGTCTTAAATGTGGCCACTCAGCAGCAGGCGTACTTCGGGCACCTCGGCAGTCAGCGACCGAACTTTGGGCATCTCGGAGATTAGCCAATCAGCGGAATCAAACGAACTTAATTACAGCATTCCTGCGGCCATTCTGGGTGAAAAATCGTATTCTGTGAGCAGTTCTTTATAGATTTGAGAGGTTAGTGGGTCGATAGAAAGGTATAAATGCAGTGAACAGTGTTATGTAATTTGTAGGAAGGTACCCATTTTATATAAAAAGCAATAGCATCATTTAGGGTGAACATGCATACTTTAAGCATGTTTGGAGTATTATATTTGCAGGGGGTGTGGCTTTCGGAATTGGGACCTGCAATTTTGATACATTATCAGAATCGATATTCTGATGGGTCGGGAACATGATGTATGAGTCCGGGTAAGTCGGCTGGTGTTGGGTGCGGAACACAGTCAGCGGGTTTTTTGTGCCCCTTTTTGCTGACTCTGGTTTGGAACAAGTACTCACCGTGGGAAGAACTTTGGGTGGGAGAAATGTGCATTGGAAGGGGGGGCCCACCAGGTCAATATGGCCAGTGTTCATTCTGATGTTTTGGAATACTCAGCACATGTGTGCAACGAAGGGTAGTTTCAAAACGGGAATAATGCTAGCCTCAAGCCCGCATGTATCTAGTTTGGGATGGGAGTTTAAAAGGACATCATTATTTCTATTGTCCACAACTCTGCCAAGTTGAACCGGTACGCTACCTACAACAGGAATATTGTCCCGCCTTAAGCGACAGTGACACCAACAGGGAACCGGAACGTATCCTTCGGGTCCAGCGCAGCCTTGAGGGCTTTGAGTCGTGGGTAGTGTGTTCCGTAGTATAAGTTCGCCGCTGATGAAGTATAAGTAATTGAGCGAAGGCGAAGAAATCAAAAACGAAGAACGATAGATACCATTTAGGAGCCTGTCATCGATGTAGTTCAGATATGTGCTAATTCGGTGAAAAATAATAATAATTCAGCTTCCACCAGCACACGACAAGAGACGCACCCATAATTCCAATCGGCAGGCTCATTATTCAGGATACTCGCAACCATCCCATCAAGGAAGGTAAACCCAGCAGCCGGGTACGGCGGTGCAGCGCTTGCAGACACAAACTGAATTGTAAACAAGGTGTCGCGCTTTGCGAACGCGGTCGAATCGAGAGGGACGGCGTTGATCGCGCTAGCCGACCCGCCATACAGCTCCACCTCCACGAACCACTCCTATGAGGGATGTAATTATTATAAGCAATACGAATCCGAAAAGCGATGGTCGGGCTAGGCTTACCGTGGTCGACGAAAATCCCTCTGTCGTCATGTATGTGACAAATGCCTCTATGGCGGCCGCGGACATCGGGGCCGCGCTGGGGGTCATAAGCGACTTCGTATAGAAGGTGTCAGATTCATCTGGCGCCGCGCTCGAGTTCAGCCCCTGTGGGCTCGCAAGCGTCACGACACTATCAATGTATGAGCCAGGAAATATATTCGCCGAGCTCGTCGCCGGTAGTGTGTTCAGGTACGGCGCGAATGTCGCGTTGAATAGTTCGGGGGCGCCGTACCACGCGCCGTTCAGTTGCAAGTTGACTTTGCCACTGGAGGAGCCCTTGGTGAAGAGGAGCTCCGCGCCGAGTTCGGGGGGGACGTTCATGGCGGCGAAGGTTTGGAAGGACGTGATGCTGTCGGC